>JAXIVJ010012851.1:0-38981 GCA_036785665.1 Chirona hameri | reverse complement strand
ACGAAGATAATGGCGGCGGCAATCGAGGCTTTTGTTGGGCTGTAAAAAGAGCAAATATTTGACTACTTACAGCCAGTCCAGAAATCCCATGATAAACCAGAACGCACATGCATACCACACACCACAGCGATCTGATAAAACCAGATCATCGGTGCCGAGCCTGTACCGTAAGGCAGCCAAATCTCCGTACATCGAGCCCAGCCGACGGAACCCAGGCCGGACGGAAGCCCGATACCGCTACCGTCCCCAGTTATCAACATTGAGACGCAGCCGAGCAAACGAACTCAGCACCAGACGCGGGCGACGTGGAGAGAGCGCGCCGCCCACGACACGCCACACGGGGGACACAGTGCCGAGCACCGAGCACCGAGTACCGAGTACCGAGTACCGAGTACCGAGCACCGAGTACCGAGTACCGATCACCGAGTACCGAGCACCGAGCACCGAGCACCGAGCACCGAGCACCGAGCACCGAGCACCGAGCACCGAGCACCGAGTACCGAGCACCGAGTACCGAGTACCGAGCACCGAGTACCGATCACCGATCACCGAGTACCGAGCACCGAGCACCGAGCACCGAGTACCGAGCACCGAGCACCGAACATCGCACAGCCACAGCCAGGCCAGAGCACTGACAGAACCGACTTAACCGCTGGCACCCATAATCTCGATAACTTACACGTTGGAACCCATGATCTCGATAACCAACCAGCTGGGACCCATTATATCGATAACAAACCAGCTGGGACCCATGATATCGATAACTCACAAGCTGGGACACATGATATCGATAACTCACAAGCTGGGACCCATGATATCGATAACTCAAGCTGGGACCCATGCTATTGATAACTCACAAGCGGGGCCCATGATATCGATAACTTACACACTGGGACCATGATATCGATAACTCACAACCCATGATATCGATAACTCACAAGCTGGGAACCCATGGTGTCGATAACTCACAAGCTGGGACCCATCAATCTCGATAGCCAACCAGCTGGACCCATTGATATCGATAACTCCACAAGCTGGGACCCATGATGTCGAATAACCAACCAGCTGGGACCCACTGATATCGATAAACTCACAAGTTGGGACCCATAATCTCGATAACCACACCAGCTGGGACCCATGATATCGATAACCACAAGCTGGGACCCATGATGTCGATAACCAACCAGCTTGGGACCCATAATCTCGATAACCAACCAGCTGGGACCCATGATATCGATAACTCACAAGCTGGGACCCATAATCTCGATAACCAACCAGCTGGGACCCATGATATCGATAACTCACAAGCTGGGACCCATGATGTCGATGGCGGTCGGAGTCCAGACGCCGCGAAACAGCCGCTCCAGAATCTTGACGAAGCCGCTGCCGTTGCCCTTGACGGTGCCGACCAGTACCATGACGAGGTAGCCGGTTGGGAACAGCTTGGCCGCGTGGGTCACCCCATCGTGCACCTTCTTACACCGGTACACCTGGGCAGATCGCAGTTCGGGGGTGAAACACGCGGAGGAATAACACTGCTGCTCAGTGACACTCACAAACAGTGCAGCTTTTATATTTGTATAGAGGTCGTCAGATGTCAGTTGGTGTCATGTAAAACGAAGCCGGTAAAAACTTTTAGCTGCAACCTGTTAGTGCCGCGACCTATCGCTGGTGGTGTCACATGGAGAGTTGAGAAACGTTCGGCTCACCTCCTTCATAGCGGACAGGGCAACCTTGAACGGCAGGAACTTGACAATCTTGTAGCCGATGTCGAACGGCGAGTAAAATATCACATACCTGAAACAGCACGACATATGTCATGTAGTGGCCACAGCAACCATCCGCGGTGCTGGCACAGATTGAGAAGTCGCAGGTCGACACGAACCAAAATACACAAACAGATTTTCTCATATTCGCGCGACATTCAGTGGAGCCTATTATACCCAATGAATAGGGGATCTACACGGTTTGAAAGCAAGGTAACAAAACACGTTGAACGCAAGAAGTTGTACATGCCGGTTGTTGGCTGCATTTATAATTTCTGAAGTACCAGAGATTCGAGCGGCACTAGTCGTATGCATCTCTACTTTACCACGCCGACTCTGCTGATCCCATCTCCCCCGCATCGACAGCCCCGTCTTCCTTCTCCTTAACCCCACCGCGCCCCGGACTAACAGCCACAGCCACAGACTGACCAGACAGCGGTGGCCAGCAGCAGCTGGTTGTTGTTCTTCACAGCGCCCAGCACCGGCTCTCCCAGCAGGAAGTTGGCCAGCAGGCCGCCGGCGAAGATGGAGAACATGGAGGAAAACCAGGTGGCCAGCGGGTGCTTCCGCGAGAACGCCACCGCGCCTGGAGAGGAGCACAACAGACACTGGTGTCAGAGCTTTGAACGGTACCGGACAGGGCTGGTATTGCGCCTGGAGAGGAGCACAGCAGACACCGGTGTCAGAGCTTTGAACGGTACGGGACAGGGCTGGTATTGCGCCTGGAGAGGAGCACAACAGACACTGGTGTCAGAGCTTTGAACGGTACCGGACAGGGCTGGTATTGCGCCTGGAGAGGAGCACAACAGACACTGGTGTCAGAGCTTTGAACGGTACGGGACAGGGCTGGTATTGCGCCTGGAGAGGAGCACAGCAGACACCGGTGTCAGAGCTTTGAACGGTACCGGACAGGACTGGTATTGCGCCTGGAGAGGAGCACAGCAGACACCAGTGTCAGAGGTTTGAACGGTACGGGACAGGGCTGGTATTGCGCCTGGAGAGGAGCACAGCAGACACCGGTGTCAGAGCTTTGAACGGTACCGGACAGGGCTGGTATTGCGCCTGGAGAGGAGCACAACAGACACTGGTGTCAGAGGTTTGAACGGTACGGGACAGGGCTGGTATTGCGCCTGGAGAGGAGCACAGCAGACACCGGTGTCAGAGCTTTGAACGGTACCGGACAGGGCTGGTATTGCGCCTGGAGAGGAGCACAGCAGACACTGGTGTCAGAGGTTTGAACGGTGTGTGGTTATCTGTTGGCAGAGGTTTGAACGGTGTGTGGTTATCTGTTGGCAGAGGTTTGAACGGTGTGTGGTTATCTGTTGGCATACGCCTTACGGCCGCACAGCTCGCCACACAATACACATACACCGTAAATGCAGTCACCAGGCATCATGACATAAATTAAGAGCCCGCACCATAAACATGGCATTGATGCCCTCCCATCGCACAGCATTGGCATCGTGTAGAAGGTTGGACGCCAGACAACATATTTTAGACGCACTTTTGCTTGTGGAAACGTCATACAAAAAAAAACAATAATTGCTCCCTAAACTGCAGAGCAACATCAATTTGTATGACGATAAACAGGGTTTGAAGACGCACCGACTTTTGTGACCATACAATCTCCACAATACCAGTTATTATTATCCAGATATCAGGGAGGGTTTAGCCGGCTAGTCAGAAAAGCCCCGAGTGCAAAGAAGTGAAGCATGACTAATGCAAGAATGCCGATCTTGGAACAAGTCGAATATAACTGAGTATGGTCCCGGTCCTGGGCCCTCGAGGCACAGTTACGAGGACAACGGTGTTAGCGGCACTCGTTTATAGCGAGCCTTTCCTTAACTGGCCATAGTCATCACTGCTGTCATGTCGGAAACATGCTGCAGGAGCGCGAACGGAATTCGAAGAAAGTCGTTATCGGTGAAAATGGTTAATTAAATTTCGAAATTCAATCATCGTAAAATCAATGCTCGACCAAATAAAATATCACCACATTCACAAGAAGTATAAAGTTAACCCTCGCCCTACGGGGGGGGGGTCCTAAAACGACCCCCCCCCCCCCATGAGGTTGTTCTTGCATAACTTTTTAGACATGCGGCGCATCTTGCTGAAATTTTTAGTAGCTAAGTATACAACAATTATACGTATGCTGTAAAAATTTCATTGAAATTAGTTGAGAAGTTTGGGAAGTAATGATGTTTTGATGACGTCATGTTGGTGGACAAACGATAAATGTTTGAAATATCGTAGAAAACAGAGTTTTGAAGCAAATTGCAAACGCAATTAAGCAAAGATATAAAATGTAATTTTCTTTAAAATGGCAATCTCGGATTGTCGAAATTTGGGGTTTTTGACCACCAAAATGATCAAAAACTGATTTTTTTTTAAATCACCACAAAATCAAAATTTTCAAAGATGTTTAAAAAAAACGGAATATATGTGAGAGAACTGAGTATGGAAAATACTCAAACCAAATTTCAAAGAAATATCTCTATTTTTGCCTGAGTGATGGCTCCCAAGTGTAAGAAATTCATGACGTCATTTTTTAATAACTTTTTTGGACTTTTTTGGACCAGATACGAATAATTACCTTGTCTGTATTTCTGAGACAAAACTGATCTAGGAACATGCCTTTTTATTTACATTTATAAATTTCTCATTTTTAGGTTTTCTGACAGAGCAAAATCGCTGTTCTGGACGTGGTCGATCGAGGTCATTCACTTGACCTGGAAAGTCACTCGTTGACCCGAAACCTAAAATTACATACCGTTAGAGTTAAGACATGACAGGCAACATGTTGGTTCTTACCGCGTTGCTCTATGTTGCTTGGTTTGGAAGTTAACAGGGAGGGGGGTCGTTTTAGGACCCCCGTAGGGCGAAGGTGAAAAAAGCTCCCGTAGGGTGAGGGTTAATGTATTGCTCTGTATATTCGGGAGCACTACCCTCGCCGTATTGTTGTATAGGACATGAGCATTGCTCAACCAAAGGTCGGTACTAATTATAAAACCCCACGAAGTAAAACGACTTGTCAATTAAAAAGAAACTTAGAAATAAGAAAATAAAAATATACGCCCGCGGCGCCTTATCGGGGAACTTTAACCCTCGCCCGTGCAGCGTCCGATCAGTGTGTGACCGTGCAGGGGGGGGGGGGGGGTACACCCCCTAGCGTTTCGCCCCTAATTGAGCTAGAACTTCGACTCAAAGATGAGCGTGTTGCCTGTCACGAGAGGAAGCCATTGACATCCGATTTTAAGGTCCTAGGTCATTAGGTGACCTGAGGTCATGTCAATGACCCAAAAATCAACACAATTGTAGATTCGTATAAATCGAATTTAATCGAGCTAGAATCGCGAATGAGCATAACATTATGTTAAATGGGTGCCAAATTTGAAATCAGCGTCACAAAATGTCCCGAGAAACTGCCAAATTCCAAAAAGGTCACGTCAGGTAATTTGAGGTCAGTGACCTTGGTTGACCTGTGGGGGCGCATGACCCCAGTGGTACATATAATTATGTAAAATGGATCCCATATTTGAAATCAGCGTCACAAAATGTCCTAGAAACTGCCAGAAGCCAAAAAAGTAATATGAGGTCATCGGAGGTCAGTGAACTCGGTTGACCTCTGAAAAGGTCAATCGAGGTCAAAATATCAATGGAAACCACAACTGTCGCCTGGGAACACCTGTGCATATGCTCCTGAACAACCAACACTATGAAACTGCAAAAGTTACAAGGATCAATACTACGGGACGCCAGTTGCGCCTGACATGACCTTGAAAAACAGGTCAAAGGTCACGGGTCATGTGACCTACAGCTTTAAAAAAATGCATAATATGTGTAAAATTGTCCACAAGTAGGGTACTGAAAGTTTCATCGCAATCGGTTGAGATTTACGCGAGTTATTCCCGAAAGACCGAGTGTGGGTGGCATCCCCCTGCACTGGCGAGAGTTAACCCTCGCCCGGTAGGGAGGGTGGATGCCACCCCCCCCCCCCCCCCCCCCCCCCTCGATTTTCCTGGAATAACTCGCGTAATTTCCAACCGATTTCAATGCAACTTCCAGTACTCTACTTTTGAGAAGAAAAAAAAATCCCACATACTCTTGACAATTTTGCATTTCTAACCCACATGACCCGTGATCTATGACCTGTTTCGCAAGGTCATGTCAGGCGCAACTGGCGTCCCGCAGTATCGAAGCTTGTAACTTGTGCAGTTTTCGAGTGTTTGTTGTTCAGGAGCATATGCACAGGTGTTTCCAGGTGACAGTTGTGGTTTCCACTGAGATTGTGACCTCGATTGACCTTTTCAGAGGTCAACTGAGGTCATTGACCTCCGATGACCTGACATCACCTTTTACTAAACGCGGTAACATTACGCGATAACGGAGTACGTATCGGCGGATGTTACGCAGGTGTAAGCGTTTCTTGCGAAATAGGCACCTCTTAAATGTGGTAGCTCGGGGAACTATCAAAGCGTTCAAAGTTGTAGCATTCAATGCTTTATCTCAGGAACGGTTGAACCGATTGTGTTCAAATTTGGTGTGTGGTTAGGGACCTCTTAGCCGCCACTTTCCCACAAGCCTCTGCACGGCGCACGTGCTCGCCCTTTTTGTATCTCAGAAACTACTTGCCCGATCGAGTTGAAATTCACCATACATTTCGTTCGCGCTCGCTCGGTCATCGGCAACTACGGCGTCTTACTGGTATCATTTTTCGTTTTCTGTCCGGGCGGTGCAAGACTGATTCTGGGGCGAGGGATGACTTTTGACAATTTTGGCGGGGAAAATGTCACGTTATATCGGTGTATGCGAACCCGGTAGTATACAAACAACCTATTATCACATTAAGGTCATGTGTTGCAAATATAATATAAACGCTAAGCTTAGGAGACGTCATGTATTTATTTACCAACGGAAGCGGTTTCCCGCGTCCGGTGAGAACGCGAGTCAAACAAAACCCGCCAATACAGATATATTAATGATTTCATTAAATCCGTTGCCTTAGCTGTGTCATGATATGTGCAAACATACACAATTTAAAATAATTGGTTATATCCTATTGGAACATCGAGCAATCTGCACGTTCAGACAGTTGCAATGATGCTGACATTTGATGGCATGCAATCGGAATAGCAGAACCTTCAGAAACATATACAGCACGTGTGCTTTTAAAATGGCAGACAAGACATGCAATGCAAAAACATTTATTGATGGATGATTGAAGGCGGATGAAGGACGGATGGCGGTCACTGAGTATCGGCTGGTACCAGGAGTTTTCCACTCTAGTCTCCTTAGTGCGAGATGCGGCTGTCGTCGCCCGTCGGCGGCCGAAACAGGAGAATTGTTCAGGGAGGATTGCGGTCCTTCAGGAGGATTGGGGATGATCTGGAAAGGAGATAGAAACGTATGAGACATATACCTAGGTGAAACATTTGTTTCGGCATTTTATGTTTGCTCTATTTTGTTATCATTTAGCAAATTTGCCACTTAGCAGTAACAACGTCTTATAAATCACCTCCAAAAATTGCATCCTATCGTTTTTTTTGTCATCCTACATTCTACATTCTATCGTTTTTGTCAACCTACATCCTACATTTTATCGTTTTTTTGTCATCTTACACCTTTCATTCTATCTTTTTTCACCTCCTTCCCCTAACTTGAAATGAATTTGGCCACACTGCATTATATCAACAGCCGCCTATTATAGATCGCGTGTCACATGTCCTCATTATATCAACAGCCGCCTATTATAGATCGCGTGTCACATGTCCTCATTATATCAACAGCCGCCTATTATAGATCGCGTGTCACGTCCTCATTATATCAACAGCCGCCTATTACATATCGCGTGTCATATGTACTCAATATATCAACAGCCGCCTATTATAGATCGCGTGTCATATGTACTCAATATATCAACAGCCGCCTATTACATATCGCGTGTCATATGTACTCAATATATCAACAGCCGCCTATTATAGATCGCGTGTCATATGTACTCAATATATCAACAGCCGCCTATTACATATCGCGTGTCATATGTACTCAATATATCAACAGCCGCCTATTATAGATCGCGTGTCACGTCCTCATTATATCAACAGCCGCCTATTATAGATCGCGTGTCATATGTACTCAATATATCAACAGCCGCCTATTATAGATCGCGTGTCATATGTACTCAATATATCAACAGCCGCCTATTATAGATCGCGTGTCACGTCCTCATTATATCAACAGCCGCCTATTATAGATCGCGTGTCACGTCCTCATTATATCAACAGCCGCCTATTATAGATCGCGTGTCACGTCCTCATTATATCAACAGCCGCCTATTATAGATCGCGTGTCACGTCCTCATTATATCAACAGCCGCCTATTATAGATCGCGTGTCATATGTACTCAATATATCAACAGCCGCCTATTATAGATCGCGTGTCATATGTACTCAATATATCAACAGCCGCCTATTATAGATCGCGTGTCATATGTACTCAATATATCAACAGCCGCCTATTATAGATCGCGTGTCATATGTACTCAATATATCAACAGCCGCCTATTATAGATCGCGTGTCACGTCCTCAATATATCAACAGCCGCCTATTATAGATCGCGTGTCACATGTCCTCATTATATCAACAGCCGCCTATTATAGATCGCGTGTCACGTCCTCATTATATCAACAGCCGCCTATTATAGATCGCGTGTCATATGTACTCAATATATCAACAGCCGCCTATTATAGATCGCGTGTCACGTCCTCATTATATCAACAGCCGCCTATTACATATCGCGTGTCACGTCCTCATTATATCAACAGCCGCCTATTATAGATCGCGTGTCACATGTCCTCATTATATCAACAGCCGCCTATTACATATCGCGTGTCATATGTACTCAATATATCAACAGCCGCCTATTACATATCGCGTGTCATATGTACTCAATATATCAACAGCCGCCTATTATAGATCGCGTGTCATATGTACTCAATATATCAACAGCCGCCTATTATAGATCGCGTGTCACACGTCCTCAATATATCAACAGCCGCCTATTATAGATCGCGTGTCACCAGGCACGTAGGAACGTCATGAAAAGTGGGGTGGCAGTGAAACTGACTTCGTCCTGGGGAACTTCCCCTATGCAAGTCTTTTCTTCAGATTTGTTGGCACTTCTCATCGTGGTGAACGTTTTACAATGTACACATTTGCATTGAGCAAACAAAAATATTTTAGCAAAAAGTGACCTAAGTGGGCGGCCATTGCCTCCCCTGTCCCCCGTTCCTACGCCCATGCGTATCGCGGTCACATTAGCCCAGCACAGGTCCCTTGCCACGGTCAGAGCAGTACGTCACGCGTGACGTTACGCGTGACTGGCCGTCATGACTCGGTGCGGGCTCCGTGAGGCACTCACCAGTGACTAATGACCGGTGACTCGAGTCACGTGAGGCAGTCACCAGTAAATGGTGACCGGTGACTCGAGTCACGCAGTCACGATCACACGACACTCGGGTCGAGCAGTCGGTCCAACACCCACACCCACACCCACACCCACCCACACACCCACACACCCACACACCCACCCACCCACCCACACACCCACACACCCACCCACCCACCCACCCACCCACACCCACTCACACCCACCCACACCCACCCACACACCCACACACCCACCCACCCACCCACCCACCCACCCACCCACCCACACCCACCCACACCCACCCACCCCCACACCCACACCCACACCCACACCCACACCCACACCCACACCCACACCCACACCCACACCCACACCCACACCCACACCCACACCCACCCACCCACCCACCCACCCACCCACCCACACCCACACCCACACCCACACCCACACCCACACCCACACCCACACCCACACCCACACCCACACCCACACCCACACCCACCCACACCCACCCACACCCACCCACCCACACCCACCCACACACGCACCCACCCACGCACACGCACACGCACACGCACACGCACACGCACACGCACACGCACACGCACACGCACACGCACACGCACACGCACACGCACACGCACACGCACACGCACACGCACACGCACACGCACACGCACACGCACACGCACACGCACACGCACACGCACACGCACACGCACACGCACACGCACACGCACACGCACACGCACACGCACACGCACACGCACACGCACACGCACACGCACACGCACACGCACAGTGTCCTAGCATTGGGAAATTTGGGTGGAAAATGACACCCTATGGGTACTATTTTTCCACTCTTTTTCCTTAGTTTTACTGTGAATTTTCCACTCCTTATTTTAAAATGTATTGGATAATTGGAAACCTGATACTGATTTATGGATGTAATAATAGGGACAGTGCCTGTGGATCGAAAGACAGGTAAGAATTGGCATAGGTAATAACTAATTTTGTTGAGCAGGTAATTGGGTGATAAAGCCTGGTACATGTGCTTTTTGGTTTAATTTTCCACTCTTTATACTTATTTTTAGTCAGAATTTTCCACTCCGCACCCCAGCTCCAAAGCAATTCTAGGAGCCTGCACACGCACACGCACACGCACACGCACACGCACACGCACACGCACACGCACACGCACACGCACACGCACACGCACACGCACACGCACACGCACACGCACACGCACACACACACACACACGCACACACACACACACACACACACACACACACACACACACACACACACACACACACACACACACACACACACAGAGTGAACCAAGCTTTCCGAAATGTTGGCATAGCGTTAAGGGGAATAGGTCACATTGAAAGTTGTCTTGAAATTTGGCTATACCGGGTATTTCGAGCTAAAAAAACGAATATGGCATTTGTTTAGACGATAGATGGATATCCGTCGAAAAATGGGCATGTTTTCTTTTCTCCTTCATGGCCATAAACAACCTCATGACAATTATGACGTCATGCATATGGTAGCTTGGATATGGAAACTATTGCACACAATAACGACGGACTTTAGGCATATCTACGCAAACTGTTTGCAACGTAAACAACCGTTGTGAGGACCCGAAACCAGTTTCGTGCCCCGATCAGTGCACGAAACAGCGTCTTCTAAAAGGGGCCCACTAGTCCTGTGTCGATATTACTTAGCGTAACGAGGTAATTATTTCACCACAACCGTTTTTCGATCTGCTCTACAAATCTGCTATCTCAGTTCAAAACCCCATGTTAAATGTGAACCCCATGTTAAATTCCCCTTTAAAGGGGATGTTTCACCTTTCTGAAAGTTGTCAAATATACGCTGGTTGTAGTCGAAAATATGAAGTAAGTGCTGCTGAAAACGATGGCGATATCTTTTCTCTCGAAAAGTCACTTAACTTTAAACAAATTAAGTTTTAAATGTGGGATGATGACGTCATTATTGAGCTATAGAGAGCTACAGAGAAAACTTTTACGCTGCCATTTGGCAGCACAATCGTTTCAGACAATTCTGGCGACTTGTGGCTGTCAGCCAATCAGCGGCGGCATTAACATAGACCCCATTTGGAAAATTCGAAATTAAATTGCTTAAAAACGGATAAGTTTTGGGGAAAATGACCTTAATAATTTAGACATTTCAATAACGGCCAAAGATAATGGCTATCTCAGTTCAAAACCAATACAAAGGTGAAACATTCCCTTTAAAGGGAAATATTCACCTTTTGATTTTGTTAGCAACAATTTCTTAGGCTTCCGTTATGGTATAAAAATTATGTTATTTAAATTTGAGAATGAAATAAAATTATTCCCTAATTCAAAGATAGAAGTTTGGACATATTAAAAAGCAAGTACACATACTTCTTTCGGAGTTCATGATCGGTGTTTTTCCTCCACTAACGAAACGCGACATATAAGCTGTTGTATCAATCTGTTCAACGTTGCATACCAACAAATCGCATGCACTAAATAGGTCGCCGTCCGGGGCCAAACTAAACTGCCGATTGCAATGCACTTTTTTCAAATGCTTGTTGAATGTTCATAAAAGTTTGGCACATATTCGCAAAAGATAGAGTGCAGGAAACATATTGCATACCTTCAAGATAAATAGCAATGCGTAGGGAGGCTAATTTACTGAATACCGAGTTACCGAGTACTTGCTTAGTACCGACCGTTATAAGCGTGGGTCGCTTATCAAGTTTAACTTGAAATATCTTTCGGTAGGAATGTTCATTTGCAAAATGTGATCCATTTACAATATATTTTGGTCTCGTCTATTGATTTCAAGTAATAACTCCATGTTTGTGGAAACAGGTGAATATTTTCCTTTAACCGTTTGGCAAGCAGCCTGAAACCGGAAATAACAGTTCTAAAATAACAGTAACAGTGCATACAGTTTTAAGTTTTGTCTTCTTAATTTGTTTTCGAAGTAAGTAGCACCATACAACAACCAAACGTCAACAACTCCCTGCAAGCATAGGATACACATCCGCATTCTAGGCATGGCGTCGTCAGAATTTTTAGGTTGGGAAAATCTGTCTGGCAGACGTAAGCTATCTAAAAAATCGTGATTTGGCGCCGAAGCAAATGCCTAGAGTCTGGACCTAGGTACTCCATAGCAACTGGAGTCTGGACCTAGGTACTCCATAGCAACCTAGGTACTCCATTATCCGGACCCTGAACTCACTCACCTGTCTTGGAGTCACCAACCGGAAATTGGGAGAGGGCAAGTTGTCCGCTTGCCACCCCCACCCTCCGTGGCGGCACCTATGATTCTAGGGACTGTACACTATAGGGTGCTGTTCGATGAAGACGTCAAATACGGTAATATTGTTCACCATGACGACTGTTCCTTAAAGGAAATAGTTCACCTTGTAATTTGTTTACCCAACAGGATTTGATTATATTTTGTAATACAATTTATTTTTATATTGTCAAAAATGGCCGTATATCGCGCCGATTCAGGACAGAAGGCCGTAAATTTGTATTGTTTATCAAAACTATATGCATACTCTCTGAGTCAGAGTCCTGACGTCACGCGAATGTAAAAAATGGTTCAGCCAATCAGATTCGAAAGTAGTCGCGTAAAGATAGACACGCACTGGAGATGTGCCAACCGGCGGCCGGCGATTCGCTTGCTAGCACCAGCTGCAAGCTGATTGGCTGATGGTATAGCCTCTGCCCGGGCTAGAACCAGTACAACATGCTTTCGCCAGCACCGCATTCCTTCGCCAAACACTCAAATATATTCGGCTAGAGTCTTTTCAGTCAAGCAAACTTGCAGATAGGTGCTTCCCCAACACGGGCTACAAAACTGCTATATCAGTTTAAAACTAATGTTGAAGGTGAACTATTTCCTTTAATATCATCGGCCAGATTTGCATACCCACATGATATACTTACAATTAAAAGTTAATATTTGTTTCGCTAAGAACAGGAAAATTTGACTTAACCCATAAATTCCATAGATGTCAATCTACACATCACAATAATTTGTACCACCGACTGTGTTACGCTAAAAAAAACACAGGTGACGTAGCCGTGACAGCAATGTGGCCAGATGACTGTCGGTGTGGCCAGATGGCTGTCAGTGTTGCCAAATGCGGCTGCCAGAACGGCGCGTATGGACTGGAACGCGGCTGGGCAGCTGCTGCCGACAGCGCCGCTGCCTCCGCCGCTGGTACAGGGTCCTCCTGCCGCACCCCAACTCGCCCTGAGGCTATATTTGCCGCCGCTGCCTCCGCCGCCGCCGCCGGTATTCTTGGCTCGGCCGGCGGCCGGCGGCGACACCGGGGCCGGTGGGAGGGAGCCAGCGTGCCGACGGCTACGCCAGCCGACCGATGCGGCCGAGACAACCCCTCCCCCACACAGAGGACCAGGCCAGGCCACTGACCGACGATATTGTCGCCGATAATCGAAACCAGGTCATTGAACGGACAGCTTGGACGGTGTGCAGCTGCAGACGATATTTTGCAGACATCTAAGGTCAAATATTGGAATTGCGACCTTAAGTATGACCTTGACCTCAGATCACAAAAGTATATTTACATTTTCGTCTCAGAATACTTAGACCTATCCACTGTCGTTTACCGCATCTCGATATATCTACCTAGTCCAGAGATACACGTGCATGTGTCCAAAGCGCTACCTGCAATATTTGACCTTAAATACGACCTTGACCTTGACCTCAGATCACAAAAGTATTCTACATTTTCCTCTCAGAATACTTAGACCTATCCACTGTCGATTACTGCATCTCGATATCTCTACCCAGACAGAAGATACACAGATGTGTTCGCAGCGCCGCCTACCGGAGTGTTTGCGGAGCTTAACCCTCGCCCTACGGGGGGCTTGACAGCCCCCCCCCCCTGAGGTTTTTCTTGAATAACTTTTGACACATGAAGTGCATCTTGCTGAAATGTTTGGTAGCTGAGTTTACAACATTTATAAGTAGGCTGTAAAAATTTAATTGAAATTGGGTAAGTAGTTTGGGAGATAATAATGTTTTGATGACGTCATGTTGGATTTTTTTTAAAGGAAATATTTGAAAAATCGTAGAAGACAGAGTTGTAAAGCAAATTGCAAACGCAAATCACCAAAGATACAAAATGGCATTCTCTTTAAAAAGGGAATCTCGGATTTTCACAATTTTGGGTTTTTGATCCCTAAAATAAAAATAAAATGATTTTTTTGGAAAAATCCCCACAAAATCAAAATTTTCAAAGATATTAGAAAAACCGGAATATATGTGAGAGAACTGAGTATGGAAAATACCCATACCAAATTTCAAAGCAATATCTTCATTTTTGACTGAGTGATGGCTTCCTAAGTGTAAGAAACTGATGACGTCATTTTTTTAATAACTTTTTTGACATTTTTAGAGAAGATACGAACAAATAATTACCTTTTTTGTATTTCTGAGCCAAAACTGATCTAGGAACATGTCTTTTTATTTACATTTATCAATTTCTAATTTTGAGGTTTTCTGAAGAGCAAAATCGCTGTTCTGGACGTGTTAAATCCGAGGTCATTCACTTGACCTGGAAGGTTACCCGTTGACCTAAAACTTAAAAATCGCATACTGTTATATTCCTCTCATGACAGGCAACATGCTGGTTCTTACCGCATTGCTCTAAGTTACTTGGTTTGGAAGTTAACAGGGGGCCTGTCAGGCAGTAGGGCGAAGGTGAGGAAAAAAAACTCCCGTAGGGCGAGGGTTAAAAGTACTCTTTATAGGCAAAACGCATTTTGTTAACTTTTGTTTTTAAAAGAATATTCATAAAGACAGATTTGGCTTAGGACGAAAATGCATTTTTTTTGGAGCCACAAATCAAGGTATTTCATGGAAAACTAGGTCACGAGGCAGTGTTAAATTTTTATTTTACGGTTAACTGTGCTGATGAAAAGATGTATGGTTTTCAGCAGTCAATGATGAAAAAATATGCTGACCTCTGAACACAATGATGATTTATGAGGCAGTTGAACCTAAATACGAACCTGAGTGCTGCGACCTAAAAAATTGTAAAGCTTATTATATAGCTCAAAATTGTACTGCAGCTATGCAGGACGATTTTCCTTAACTGACGTCTGACACCTACAATGGAGCCAGTATTCATGGCACCTTAAAGGAAATAGTTCACCTTAGGAATTTTTTTCAGAACACGATTTTATTATATTTTTTAATACAGTTTCTTTTTTTCTTTTTAAAAATGGTCCCACATCGCGCCAATTCAGGACAGAAGGTTGAAAATTATTGATTTTATGGTGTGCGTTATTGGTCTGCGCATGCTCCATGGCAGTGCTGGCACTTTCAGACGGTACGGTACATCATATATGCGCCGTATTCCTTCGCCAAAAAGTCAAATATCTTCGGCTGGAGTCTTTTCAGCCAAGAAAAGTTCCAGATAAGGATTTCTCAACACGGGATACAAAACTGCTATTTCAGTTCAAAACCCATGTTGAAGGTGAACTATTTCCTTTAAAAGTTTCAAACTTTCCGAGAAGTTCCCACTTAGGTCAATTTTGAAACATGGAGCATGGCAAAGCATGGATATTTGCCATACGCAGGTCCTGTAGGTCCTGTATGTAAACTTCTGAATGTAAACTGTCCTAAATTTAAACTTGTGATCAGTATAGGCTACTAGGTAAACCTCCAATAAGTATGCATATATTCGTCTGGACATTAAATTGCGCTGAAGCTAGGCAATAGGCATAGTGCTGTGAATCGTGATGTTTTGTCCACACAAATGTGTAGTCCGAGAATCTTGTTTAAGGTCACACAGATATTATTTGTCTGGAAATATTTAATGTCTTTAAAGAAAGATATTCCAAAGAAAAATGCATATTTAATTTAAAGCCCAAGCTGTGTCTAAAAGTAATAAGCATGCTTGAAAGTTGAAGCATGGAGACTTGCAGTAGGCAGAGACTTGAAACTGGCATATAAGTGGCAAACACAGATTCAGTTTGGTTATGTATGTCATGGTTGATTAGGTTAGGTTCGGTTATATTTGTTTTCATAGGTATATATTTGTTTTCCAGCTATTAGTTGTTTTTAAAGCTGACGACTTAATGGGCTATTGCAAGTTTACATTCCAAATCACGCGATAATCATCACGGACGTGCAACCACGAAGGGCCCGAGTGGCTCACTGTTGCACTAACATTTTTGTCTTGGTTTTTACCAAATAATACCTAGAATCAGGGGCCCACCCAAGGGGGGATCCTAGGGATCCTAGGATCCCCCCTATGCCCTCAAAGGGCTCTTTTGGGCCCCGGAGGGGGCCTAAAAGGAGGTGCCTCGGTGCTGAAAGAGCCTTCTGGTAGGCATCCGAACTAACGCGGTTACCTAGGTCCGTTTGATAAACATTAAAGTACTCTGAACAATGTCAAACTCGGGGATTTATACCCCTCCTGCCCAAACAGGAGGGATTCGGGCCCAAGTAGGAGGTCCGGGACCACGAAAGAGGGTTTCGGGCCCACGCAGGAGGGGTTCGGGTCCACGCAGGAGGGGTTCGGGCCCACGCAGGTCCGGAACCACGCAGGAGGGTTTCGGCCCACGCAGGAGGCCCGGGCAGGTCCGGCTTCACGCAAGAGGGGTCCGGCCCACGCAGGTTCGGGCCCACGCAGGTCCAGGCCCAGACAGGAGGATCCGGGCCCAAGTAGGAGGCCCGGGCAAGAGGGTTTCGGGCCCACGCAGAGAGTATGGGCCCACGCAGGAGGTCCAGGCCCACGCAGGAGGTCCAGGCCCACGCAGGAGGTCCAGGCCCACGCAGGAGGTCCAGGCCCACGCAGGAGGTCCAGGCCCACGCAGGAGGTCCAGGCCCACGCAGGAGGGGTCCAGGTCCAAGTAGGAGGCCCGGGCTGACGCAGGTCCGGGCCCACGCAAGAGAGTTTCGGGACCACGCAGGAGGGGTCCGGGCCCAGGCAGGTCCGGTTTCACGCAGGAGGGGTCCGGCCCACGCAGGTCCGAGCCCACGCAAGATTGTGTCGGGCCCACGCAGGTACCATCCCATGCAAGAGGGTTTCGGGCCCACACAGGAGGGGTCCGGGCCCAAGTAGGTGGTCCGGGCCCACGCAAGAGGGGTTCGGGCCCACGCAGAAAGAGTCTGGGCCCACTCAGGAGGTTCAGGCCCACGCAGGTCGGGGCCCACGCAGGTCGGGGCCCACACAGGAGGGGTCTGGGCCCACGCAGGAGGCCAGGGCCCAAGCAGGAGGTCCAGGCCCACGTAAGTTCGAGCCACGCAGGAGGGGTCCGGGCGCACACAGCTCCGGCCCACGGGATGAGTACAATTTGCATTCCGAGAATGTTCTGTTGATGAGTACAATTTGCAATGAGAAATGAATGTAAACCGCGAAATAATTTTTTTTAAAAAAATTTCCTTTGAAGAGATTCGAACTCCGCATCAAGCAACGTCACCCAGATAAAAAGTTCGATACACTACCGACTGCGCTATTTGGCTCGGGGCGCCTCCGCGCAGAGAAACGGGATGTGATCCGAGCCGCGGATGCGGCCGGTGTCTTGTGCAATGTAATTTTCACCCTGTACGCCGTAGGAATCAGGCGTTAAATCAAGATTACGAAGTGTTCTAGTTCCAAATATGCGCTAGTATTTGTAGGTATATACCGTGAATACGCTGCGCGATTTGTTGCGTCAGATTCGTCGTTTCAAAGAGTCTGTGCTGCTAAAACATTTGATTCACGGCAGTCTCCCACGGAACTTTCATCCCGGAAATGAGGGTAACTTTGAGGGGCTATTGCTAGTCTTCTGTGCAACAGATCATGTAATGATTATACCAGATGACGTAGCTTGAACTCCCTCGTCATCCATACAAATATTACAGTCTATCTTTCACAAACAAACAAAATATTCGGCGTCCATGTTGTAGCCTGGACACCATTCAAATGATGAATTTTTCTGGAATTTCCAAAGGAGATATTCGGGTATGTTATACCATATAATAAATTACTTTGACCACTTATTAGTAAATATTAACGATCACTTTTCAGAAAACATGCTGTTTTCAGGTAAATATACCTCAGCCATCCCGACGAGAGGCATTTATTTCTTACCTGTATTAGAGACATATTTCATAGTCAGACACCTTGCGGAAAACAACCCTCATTTAATAAATATAAGACTCATAAAGGGAAAATAATCATGCAATGCCTGGTGGATGAATCAGGCTATCCGATCCTGCATTCAGAATCTGCCATTTAACTTTCGTTAATCCGTGAGAAATCCCCGCGTTTACCTGGAAATTTCATCATTAGCCTGGTCAACTTCATCCCAATTTCATCCCAATTTCATCCCAATTCATCCTGAATTTCATCCTGTATCTGGGCTCTTGTCTTCGCCTGATGTGTGTAAATGTGTAGACATAATACAATTCTGAATTAAATTTTTAGGAGAGAAAAATATATATACAATGTTAAGCAATAATTAGCGAAATTCCTTTCTTTTCTGAGTAATGTTTTATGGTATCCCTGATAAGGCCAGATGAGGCAAAGAAGCTGTTCATGTGACGTTCCTTGCGCTAAGAAAATTGTTGCCCAGGCTCACAGCGTGTTTGTGTAACAGGTTGGGCACGTCTTCATTCCTCTTTCTTAGATATTTAAATTACTGTACCTTAGTCTTGTGTTGAAAATATGCAAGCCATAAAAGTAAATTCCTTATTCTTGTATACTAGTATACTCGTATTGCAGAATAGTGGTGAGAATTTCAATTGATCAATATTTATTCACTTCACCGATATTTTTATTGTTTGCGGAATATAACACAAATACGCTTAGATTTTTGACTATAGTTGAAAGTCATTTCATACAGTCAAGGATGAAAAATGGTCCCAAGGATTAAAAATCAGACTTTTTCATTACCTGTGATTTTCCAGGTAATATTCCCAAAAATGTCACACTGTCACGAGGTCATGGTGTCAAAAACAAATTGAAAAATCCGAAATTGCCAAAAGATTCCTCGCATCAGTGCGAGCTCAACCATATTTGATTATATTACGTTCGTGCTGTTCGTTGACGAGCTACAGGCGATCGAAGATGGCCTTACAACGTGACTTCTCAAAAAGGCCCGAAGCTATAACACAGTGACCATTGATCTGACAAAAATAAGATTATCATAGCTGGCTTTAGCACCCGAGATTACCCTATAAACCCATTTCCAGACTTTTCACAAATATGAGGGTGTCAAGCCTTGGTCGATTTGTCGTGGCTAGGCAAACATATGAAACGCTGTATCATAAATCTCCACTCGACTCTTAAACAATATATAAATATTATTTAAAAAACGTTGACAGGCCAGCCATCGCCTTATTGCCGCTCTGTGTGAGCCCGAGGCCCGAGGCTGAGTCAGCCATGGATGCGGTTGGGAGGGGGGACACGGCTGTTGGGGTCGTCATCTCCAGTCCAAAAGAAACCTCATTTCCGATCCAAAGGGGTGCGCCGATCTAATCGCCGGCAAGCATGGCTCGAGGAGCGACACCTGCACTCGCAGCCAGCCCCCCCCCCCCCCCCCCGAGGCATGCAGGGGCGGCGACTGCATAGTCACAACGCATTATGCCGCCTTCGGAAGGCATCGTGCCGCCCTCCCGAAGACATCTAGCCGCCCTCGAAAGGCATCATGACGTCCTCGGAAGGCATCTTTCCGCCCTCACAGCGCATTATGCCACCCTCGGAAAGCATCATGGTGCCCTCGGAAGACATATTCCGCCCTCGGAAGGCATTGTGCTGCCCTCAGAGCGTATTATGCCGCCATCAGAGCGCATTATGCCGCCCTCGGAAGGCCTCGGAAGACATTTTGCCGCCCTTAGAGCGTATTATGCCGCCCTTGGACGGCATCATGCCGCCCTTGGAAGGCATCATGCCGCCCTTGGAAGACATATTGCCGTCCTTCGAAGGCATCTTGCAGCCCTCAGAGTGCATTATACCGCCCTTAGAAGACGTCTTGCCGCCCTCGGAAGGCCTCGGAAGACATATTGCCGCCTTCGGGAAGACATCTTGCAGCCCACGGAAGACATCTTGCCGCCATCGGAAAGCACTTTGCCGCCCTCAGAGCGCATTATGCCGCCCTTGGAAGGCATCATGCCGCCTTCGGAAGACATCTTACCGCCATCGGAAGGCATTTGTACGCCCTCAGAGCACATTATGCCGCCCTCAGAGCGCATTATGCCGCCCTCAGAAGACGTCTTGCCGCCATCAGAAGGCATTCTGCCGCCCTCATAGTGCATTATGCCGCCCTTGGAAGGTAGTACCATGCTGCCCTCGGAAGATATCTTGCCGCCCTCGGAAGGCATTTTGCCTCCCTCAGAACGCATTATACCGCCCTCGGAAGACATATTGCCGTCCTCGGAAAGCATTTTGCCCCCAGAGCGCATTATTCCACCATTGGTAGGCATCATGTCGCCCCTCGGAAGGCATTTTGCCGCCCTCAGAGGGTATTATGCCACCCTTAGAAGGCATCATGCCGCCCTCGGAAGGTATCTTGCCGCCCTCAGAGCGCACTAATTTATTTGGGAAAAATGTATGACATTTCTTCAATTTCACACAGAAAATGTATAATTGATGCAGAAGGTACCTGAAGTTCACGTTGATAGCACTATTAGTTTCTGAGCTATGGCGAAAGTTTGACAGGCAGAAATGGCAGGTTGATGTCCAAAGCCTATCTCAGAAAAAATGTGTGGGTGCCGCCCGCCCCCCCCCCCCCCCCCCACCCAGTAAAAATATTACCCCCTTGGCCCTGGTATCTATGATACAAAAAAATGGGAATCAAACACTTACCTGATCCAATGTCTTCCCTGACATAAAAGCAGGTAATTGCACAATGAGCAATGTCAAAATATGGAAAAGGATTGAGCTTAGTAACTTGATTCGCAAGATCTAAGAACGCCTCCGGATCCATCTTCAATGTTTTGAATGACCTTCACGTAGGTCGAAGAATCCACCTAGTAAGAAACAGCTGTCTACAAGCAGCTGGGCACGTTAGACATGTAAATTAACTCAGAAACAATCGCCGGTGCAACCGGCACAGTCACACACGCACACCACACGCACCAGCACAACACAGAGTTCGATCGGAACTGTGCCAAAAGCGAAGCTAAACTCGGCTCAACTGAAAGTGGCCTCCAACCACGGTAGATAAAAACAACAACAATAAATGTCCACCAAGACTGTGGTGTGGTATCAATGACGTACACCAAAAGTGACAATTTTATTTTCTCCTTATGACAGAAATTGTAGTACTTCTGTTAATTTGCAAGATAAAACATCACCATAACAATGTAAAATTAAATATTATGCCTATTTTAGCGCATTTGTATATCAATAGCAGGTTTTGAAACAAATGACAAGAAAAACAAAATTGTAGAAAAGACGGCAATTTTGTACTAGAAAGTTAATTTTGCAATTTACGTCATATTTCAAGACGTCTTCAAACACTGCCATATCATATCGAAAACAAATTGATTTGCGACAAATGTGAAGTGCCTGAGACAATACATTGACGGAATTAGCCATATGGGAATATGGGGAATCACCATATATATGTATATATATATATACATATATATGCGTTTCTTTGCCATCTAGTAGCCGAGTTTCTGACCTAGAGTTGTGACTTGTGTTTACATTTTTTAAGGACACACAAGTCAGGAGCTTCTTAGCAAATGTTCGCAAGAAATTTGACAAGGCATAATGCCCAAATGCGACTAAAATTATGCAAAATGCACTCGCGGTTCAATTCAAGCTCTGTCCAGTTAGAAGGCTTGAAGGAAAAAGCTGGCTCACTGATGAAGACATATGAGCAATATATTGGGATAGCAGAAGTTACTGCTGCCCAGAACAGGGTTATCGGGGTAAGTATTTATATGTATTTATTATGCTTTTGTACCTAGATAAACACCAAGTAAGCATATATCCCAGCAGTTTTTCATTTTCCCTAAAAATGTCTACAATTTTCTGAAATATTCTACAATTTTATATAGCTACTTATATGGCCTATGGGCAGGCCTGATGAGTGATTGTCAATTGATAGGGTAGGGTAATACCTAGGTAGGGTAGACACCATAATGCTGGACATGTGGTAACACTTGACTTGGGGATGGGGACCATAAAGTGACAAAACCCACCATTAGTTATTAGTTAATTCCTATAATGTACCTACCAATTGATAGCAAATATCACATTTAGTAACTATGGATGTCTTCCCAAGACATTTTGCACTAACTAATTCTAACGTAAATAAATTAAATTTCCTTCTGTTGCCTCACCCATCGCCAAACTTTGTTTACACACCAGCTGACAATGACTGACTTTGATACAAATATAGACGGCGTTCACGATGGCCCGGCTATGACAACACAGAACTCACAACCCTATCACGCTTTCACTAAACCTCCGTTCCTGGCGGAGCGCAGGACTTGTATTTGAGCAAATCTTAGGTTCTGGCCTTACTTACTTATACTTATAAAGTGCAGAATTTAGAAAGGCCACTTGGCCTCATGGATCCAAACAATACTGAGCTCCTTAGTGAGATCCTCTCCCTCAGTTGTTGATGTGGATGGTGAACATGTCATGTGCCCAATGTTTGTCAAGTCTAGCTTTGAAAGCATTGATGCTGGGGGCGTCAATCACTGAGGGCGGCAGCACGTTCCACTGGTTGATCACGCGCACACTGATCAGACTTATTGGCTATGGGCGAATCTTAGGTTTTATCCTTATCAGACTTAATGGCTACAAGCAAATCTTAGGTTTCATCCCGATCAGACTAAATGGCTACAAGTGAATCTTAGGTTTTGTCCTGATTGGACTTTATATATTGCGAATCCAGCGAATCTTGGGTTTTGTCCCGATCAAACTTAATGGCTACAAGCGAATCTTAGGTTTTGTCCTGATTGGACTTAATGGCTACCAGCGAATCTTGGGTTTTGTCCCGATCAAATTTAATGGCTACAAGTGAATCTTAGGTTTTGTCCTGATTGGACTTAATGGCAGGGTTAGGTTAGGTTGTCATTGTTCCAATGATGTCATGGAGGATCCTTATTTTTCCTGTGTATCTTCTTGCGGCGACACCTGTAAATATGGCGACGGTTATGGTGGACAATCAGTTGTGACACTTCCAGAAATATTTTTGTTTCAACCTTATTATAGGTAAGATACATTCTAAATAACATAACAGTTACAGAATAGTGTCTTGGAAGATGCATAGTGACCTAATAGTTAAGTTTTGTAACATCTAAAACACTGTGGGTTTGTGGTCCTTATGACTGGCATTTCGGACAGGTGTCCTGGGGCGGAATTGGCCTCGATCTTGGATTTTTATCTTCAGTCAGGTGTCTTTTTATGGTGAACGTGCTATAGTAAACCGTAAATAAACTTGTGGGATCCCCAAACCACTGGTTTACAAGAACAATATGAAGGAAACCCTTCGTTTAAAACATGTGACCAGAAAATGGCAGCGGTTTTCCCTTTGCCCCCAGGGCACCTGTTCCGAACGGCCACCCTCATGACCCCTGACTTTTCATGCTACTCATGATGCAGACAATACTGACACACTACATTGCCAATAGCATGAAAAGTCCTGTGTTAGGGTGTATCCGGGATTACAGTTATTTACCCTACCCATGTCTGCATAGTTTTGTTAGAAACTATAACTTTGGACATGCCAAAATTCCAAACTTCCATGCCATTGGTGGTGTGTTAATGCTTCAGCATGGTTTTCTCGAATCAGTTGATAAATAATGATTTAAAGAGGGTACACTGGTTTTCAAAGTGACCTGAGCTTGACCTATGACCTTGAAACCCAATTCCTCTGAGGTGCTGTTTGTGTGGACGGCGAGGCACACTATGGTGTTGGTTTTTCTTGAATCAGTTGATAAATACAGATTTAAGAGGGTACACCGTTTTTCGAAGTGACCTTGACCTTGACATATGACCTTAAAACCGAATTCCTTTAAGGTGCTGTTTGTCGGGACGGCGAGACACACTATGAGTTGATTTTTCTCGAATCGGTTGATAAATAAAGATGTAAAAGGAATGTCACTTTTTTAGTGGCCTTAACTTTCGTTACTAGCCTCGCGAGGAAAGCGGTGTCCTAACTAAACCGCGCAAAAACCGGCTCATCCTAACTAAGTCCGGTGGCCACTTTTAAATTTAATATATGGGGAAAACCACACATATGCAAGTAGTTTGAATGGAATGGGGATGGGATAGACTATATTTTTTTTTTTTAAAGTACCAGGATCTAATCCAGGATTTAGTCCGCCCCGGTAGCTCAGTGGGAGAGCGCTGGACTTCTGACCTATCCCGGTAGTGGCAGCCCGGGTTCGAGTCGCTTCGGCGCTCGCTATTTGCTCCTGACTGGGATGGCCTGCGGCCGGTGGCAGCGGTCGCACTCAAGGTCAGCTGACGTCAGTAAGCGGGGAGGACCGTGTCCAGGTATGTCGGGCACGTAAAACTTTCGTCTCTAAATTCGGCCGGCCAACAGGAATTGCGCGATCGGGTGGTGAGGTCAGGACCTGCGCAACAAGCTCTGCTTAGCGTGGGTCCTGACCTCGGAAATCCATCCACACAAAACATTCGGACTAAATTTATTATACAAAAAAAGTAGCTGGCCGCGGAGCAGGTCAGTCCAGTTAAAGGGAATTTAACTGGACTGACCTGCTCCGCGGCCAGCTACTTTTTTATATAATAAATTTAGTCCGAATGTTTTGTGTGGATGGATTTCCGAGGTCAGGACCCACGCTAAGCAGAGCTTGTTGCGCAGGTCCTGACCTCACCACCCGATCGCGCAATTCCTGTTGGCCTGCAGAATTTAGAGACGAAAGTTCTACGTGCCCGACATACCTGGACACGTTCACCTTTAACATGGGGTTTTGGAATGATATAGCAGACTTGTAGAGCAGATCTAAAAATGGGTTGTGGTGAAAGAATTACCTCCCTACGTTAAGTAATTAAGACAAAGGACTAATGGGTCCGGTTTCATGTCCGCTGTTACGGGCCACGATCGGGACATGAACGCTCGCCGCCGGAGGCAGGTATACTCTCTGGCACGATTATCTGATCACGCCGCCTTGTTAATATCCGCTCAGCCGCCTAGGCGGCGCGGCGGCCCCTTGTCAGAGACTGTACTTGGCGTCAGGCGGAGCGGGGCGGAGCCAGACCGCCAGCTGCTATCGTACGATTTATTGTGAAATGCAAAGAAAAACTTACTTCTTTCTCCACATATATCCATCAGTTGTCCAAACCAAAGTCATATTCTTAGTTTTGAGCTCAAGATGCACCGTATGGTTGAATTTCAAGACAACTTTCAAGGTGACCTATTCCCTTTAATGTTGGCCAGCCCTGTCCAGTGGGTGGTAGGGTCCTTGCATATATGTAGGGAAAACCCCATATAAGATACAGGTAGGATCGGAGACCATACCCATCGATATCACCATATCTTCATATCCATCGGAAGTGTGTAGCCGTAGGCCGCGTCCTCTCCTAGGCCACCGTACACGGGTGGAATGACGCGTCGCGCCCTGGTATCTAGAGTCATCGCAGGTGCACGGGTGCGCCGCGTCCTCTCTAGGTCGCAGGCGTAATGGGTACGGGGAGTGTCGCGTCCTTTCCTAGGTCGCAAGCGCATGGGTTAGCTGGTACGTCGCGTCCCCGCCCTAGGGTGCAGGAGTATGGCAAGGTAGTGCAAGGTAGTGACGGGGATAGGCATTTTAGAGTTTACCAGCAAATGGCGACTGTAAGATGTAGTCGAGGACCAAATCTGCGAGTACTGGATCGTCGTTGCCGAGTAGCGTCTGAAGAGACAAATCAAGGCGACGCACGGATAGGTAGTTGATGATGCGTTGGCGGCTTCGAGCTAGCGTGTTACAACCGACCAGGATGTGTTCCACTGATAGACGCGTATTGCATGACTCACAGTTGGGAGGTTCAGAACGAGCAAATAAGTGACTATGGGTGAGGCGGGCCGGCGGGTGTGTTCACATCTCAGACGTGACAACATCACCTCCCTCTCCCTGTTGTACTGGGAGCATATATCCCTTTAGACTTGATCATGTACATGCGGTTAGCATGCGACTCGTCCCACTGGCGCTGTAAGAATGTTCCGTAGCGGACATTGATGAGATGAAGTACATCGCTCACCGGTAGTGGCTATACCAATGGAGCTGGTAACGAAGCACCTTCGTTTGCAAGGGTGTCAGCGAGGACATTCCCTGGGATCCCGCAGTGCCCCGGGATCCAGGGGAAGGTTACATGCTGGTCATCGGAAAGCGAAAGGACAAGTTCATGAATATCGTACACTCCTGGATGCACAACGTCATTCGTTCTCCCGAGCGCCTGGACGGATGCTTTAGAGTCAGTGCATATCGTGGCCTGGGGAACGTGCTTATCTCTGATATGCAATAAAGCCCGTGTAATCGTATACACTTCAGCAGAGAAAACCGTGCTATAATGAGGTAGACGCGCAGTAAACCTGAAATCAGGTCCAGACGCAGCGGATCCTACCTGATTGCCGTGAGCAGAACCACCGGTAAAGTAGAATGCTGACTCACTGTTATTGCTCTTATATTCCTGGAAAGCCATTTGAACCTCAGCAGGAGAAAGGTCTGCTTTTTTGACAGTGAACAAATACAATATCGAGAGATCATTGTAGGTCCAGAATGGTGTCAACGGCGGGTTTTGGGCCACTTGTACGCACGGAACGTTGAAGGCTCGTCTTGCTTATTTTAAGGCTTCGGTAGGAAACTAGGTCTCCTCAGCGGTCTCCGCGTATGTGGTCTGTTTTCCTCCGCTGCATGGTTGGCATATTCCTCCAGTGCGCCAACCGCTGCATGGTTGGCATATTCCTCCAGTGCGCCAACCGCTGCATGGTTGGCATATTCCTCCAGTGCGCCAACCGCTGCATGGTTGGCATATTCCTCCAGTGCGCCAACCGCTGCATGGTTGGCATATTCCTCCAGTGCGCCAACCGCTGCATGGTTGGCATATCCCTCCAGTGCGCCAACCGCTGCATGGTTGGCATATCCCTCATCCCCTATTTGCATTGCTAACTGGCCCACTCCTCCTCACTGGTCGTGGTAACTGAACCACTTTTTTTCTTGCACTTTGACCAGGTGTTGGTGCCCAGAATTAAGCTCAAGCTTTTGGACCATCACCTGGACAATGTCTGTACCATCATCGTTATGAAAATAAATATTGTTGTTGTTGTTTTGTTGTATGGTTTGGTTCACTTTTAGTTTTAAAGTAGAAGCGAAGAAAGAGGAAAAGGCGCCGATCTGCCTCAGCTGGGAGGTAGGTGTCGGCTCGGGGGGGCGAGAACCGGTGAGGTGCGGAAGGCCCCAGTAATCAACTGAAGGCAGGTGGATTGAATGGTTTCCAAGCGTTTGGCCGAAGTGACGGATATGGTACTGAAAAGGAAAGTTATATTCTAGGACTGACCTGATAATGCCTATATACAACATAGTCAATGTTGACCTGATGATGCCTATATACAACATAGTCAGTGTTGACCTGATGATGCCTATATACAACATAGTCAATGTTGACCTGATGATGCCTATATACAACATAGTCAATGTTGACCTGATGATGCCTATATACAACATAGTCAGTGTTGACCTGATGATGCCTATATACAACATAGTCAATGTTGACCTGATGATGCCTATATACAACATAGTCAATGTTGACCTGATGATGCCTATATACAACATAGTCAGTGTTGACCTGATGATGCCTATATACAACATAGTCAGTGTTGACCTGATGATGCCTATATACAACATAGTCAATGTTGACCTGATGATGCCTATATACAACATAGTCAAAGAACGAGTTTAGATGAGAGGTGACGCGGAGCCGACGAATGCGGCGCAACCCGTGTAAGAAGAAAAAAAACGAGAAAAGAACTACTTAAAGAGGGAAATGTATGAGAACATAATAAAACAACAACCTAAACGCTGAAAAGAAACTACTCTCGCCTTCCACTAACAGAAATAAACCCGTATCGGGCCCACTAACTAACTATCGATCGTAGGAACGTCCGTTCGCTGTCAAGCGCGCGAAGGACACCTTTCTTAAAGTTGTCAAATATCGCTGGTTGTAGTAGAAAATATGAAGTAAGTGCTGCTGAAAACGTAGTGATATTTTTTCACTCGAAAAGTCGGTTAACTTTATACAAATTAGGTTTTTAGATTTGGGCGAATGACGTCATTATTGAGCTATAGACCGCCGCTGATTGGCTGTCAAAGTGGGATTGGCTGAAAAAGTGGCTGTCAGCCAATCAGCGGCTGCACCAGCCTGGAGTCATTTTGCAAATGGTAAATTGAATTGCTTAAAACGGTTAAGTTTTGGGGAAAATGACCTTAGTAATTTATGCATTTAAATTACGGCCCAAGATAATGGTTATCTCAGTTTAAAACTAATACAAATGTGAAACATTCCCTTTAACCCGCGAGTCACTGGGGAGGGGGCTTTTTAGCCCCCCCCCCCCCCTTAAACTTTGAGTACCTTTCCGGGCATCATTTTTACACCTTTTAAGAAGAAAAAAATCTAAAAAATAGTCTGATTTTTTTCGAGATATAGTGAATTTAGTGACGCCACTAAACACGATTTTGACACCAAAATCGGCCAAACTTTGCCAGGCTGTACAAATGCCGCATTTGAAGCAAAATGCAATCGAAAAACGCTAAAAGGTAGAAAATTGCAAGGGCAACAAACCAGCTATCTCGAAAAAAAAGGTTTTTGACCCCAAAATAAAAATAAACTTTATAAAAAAATGCTCACAAAATTATTTTTTTTCAAATATATTGAAAAAACGGAATATATGTCAGATAACGACATATGGGCAACTACCATACCAAATTTCGAAATGTTATCATCTTTTTTGACTGTCATGGCATATCAAGTATGGGTAAATCATGACTTCATATTTTGAAATGGCATTTTTTTTTTGCTTTTTTTGACCGGATACAGACAAATAAATGCCAGCACTGTTTGTTTTAGATAAAACTGATATATAAACATGCTTTTCTCGTTTCGATTTATCAATTTGAAATTTTGACCTTCAGTGACCTGAACTTGTCACTAACTTCACCTAAATGAAGTCAGGTGGTAAAATGACTACCTCTATCGAATTCTACGCGTAACAGCATCCATGAAACATGTGCTGCATGACTCGTAGATATTTTGTGTGTAGTGTGTAGTGACCTTTTGTGACCTGACCTTGACCTTGATCTTTTCCAACAATCTCACTTTAGCTCATGTGGGATATGTCTCATACCTTTGACAGCACTTTCGGTGATTATAGGCGCAATCGAAGGCCATGGATGGCAAGTATTATTGTCCATAAACTCAAATACCTCGATTTTGACGTTTGACCGTGACCTGACATGTGACCTTAATTGTATTTTGTTAAGTTTGCGTTAGGTTTATCTCATTGAGCGCTTTCGAATTGACCTACATAGTGATTGTGAGCCAAATCGGAACTCGACGCTGAATACGAATACGACGCTAACTTGACGCACATGGTCAAAACGAAGAAATATGTCTGGAGCAAAAGGTGGGGTAAAAAGTAATGTTGCCCCCCCCCCCCCTTTTTTAAGGCCAAAGGTGGGTGCATGGTCCCATGCCCCCTCCCCTGCGGCCGCCAGTGTGTACAGTCTATATAGACCCTTTTGTACTGGAAAAGAACAGTGACTGATTTGCACCGCGTAGCGTCGCAGATTTTTGTTCTTTATTTTTTAGTCTGGATAGCTAGGCCCTCCAAAATTCGTTAGGTTCTATATGTATCAGCCCAAGGGCACCAATGCAGCCACTCAATGAGATTCTTCCACCGCAAAGATAAAAGGAATTTCGCCGCAGTGGCACACAAATGTGATATTTTAGACTTGTTTATCAGACAATTGTAACAGCTTGGTTGCAGTTGCTTACCAGTTTCAAATACGTTTCATAGATTTCCAGCCATGAACCACAACGGTGCGTTTTTTGTCTCTTAATTCTGCACCATTTCACATAAAATAGGTGGATTTTCAGCAATTTGATGGCACCAAGGCATTGGTGGCTCGCCTCCCCCTCCTGGATCCAAGGGGACTGGTGCCCTCCCCCCCCCCCCCCCCGTTTCATCGCCTATGGAAGCGGATCCCGACTCCCGCTCAGGGCCCCTCGAGTCCGATACGTTGTTGCCTCTGGTATAAAGGCACGTTGGTGTCCCTTCATAGCCCAAAGGACGGGAGGCATGAAGGGGCATTTTTTGCATAATTTAGCAATTATCATTTAGCATCATTTCGCGAAATATTTTTTTTTTTAATCCAGCGACCAATGCTTGTGATTTCATGGCGTCACCAGACCATTGTTTCCCCTTTCTGGATTCAAGGAGGCACGGTGCCCCGGTGTCTCCCCTCGCCCCACAGTGCCGCCTACCGGCACGGTGATGCCCCTGGTACGCCGGCGCCGTCGTGCCACTGGTACGCCGGCGCGGTGGTGCCCCTGGTATACCGGCGCGCGGTGGTACCCCTGGTACACCGGCGCGGTGATGCCCCTGGTACACCGGCGCGGTCGTGGCCCTGGTACGCCGGCGCGGTGGTGCCCCTGGTACACCGGCGCGGTGGTGCCCCTGGTACCCCAGCGTGGTGGTGCTGCTAGACATCAACTATATATACCTAGAGTGTCTTTTTTTACTATCTATTTATATAGTATTTATTATAGTATTTACTATCGCCATCACGAAAATAAACGTTAAAAAAATATAATTGCGCTGCTGCCCCTGATATGCCGGTGGAGCCCCTGATATGCCGGTGGAGCCCCTGATATGCCGGTGGAGCCCCTGATATGCCGGTGGAGCCCCTGGGCCCCAAGGGGGGGGGGGGGTCATCATCCCTGTGACCCCCCTGGATCCGCCACTGATGGTGTCTGGAAGGTTCTGGGTTTGAGTCATTGCCAATCCCCTAATTGTATCAGACATTTAGGTATACATGCCATCTGTGTATGCCAATGAGATTAGAGTGGTTGGGTTGAGCCCAACAATTATGGATTGTTTTTATTATTATTATTATGTGGGCACCTGTCAATGCCTATGGTTATAAGCAATGAACACCAGTAGCCATTCCAGATGAATGATCATTGAGCATTTACAATATGTCTTATTGGGCTTATGTGTCAAGTTATAGTATGTCAATGTTATTCTGCTATGATTGTAGAGAAATTGATGATTCTATGATGTATCTTAGCTTACCTTTGGACTTCTTTTTCAGGCAGAGGAGCTGTTTCTTCGTGCTCAAGCACAAAGAAGAGAACAACAAATTCACATGAATCACATTCAAGCAAAACTCAAAGATCTTCATGCTGAAATAGCAAAAACTAGCAGAGGAGAGGATAGATATTTAGCACTTGTCACCGAGGTACTGAGGAATTGGACATCATTAATATTATAATTGTGTGGTGCTGTTGGGGCTTGAGTTTGGTTTTCCTCATTATCCCATTTGGCATTTATGTATAAGTGCTTATGATTTTAATATTAAAATGAAATAAGTTTCCTTAGTCAGTCAATCTATTTGTTTGGATGTGTTCTTAAATGAGATCTGAATGTGTCATTGTTTTAGACTATAAATTCAAGACACAGGTCCAGTATTCAATCCAGTAAACATAACTGCTCATTTTGCATGACATAGACATGCTCATTTTGAGGCTACACAACTATCCGTTTTTCAGGAGCACCGGGTTCTCCGTGAAGAAGGTAATATCAGCAGTGAATACAAGCTGCTAGAGAAGGCCGAACAAGAGCTGTTCTCAGCACTGTCAAACGCAGTCCGAACTTCACACGAGAAGGAGCGAGCTCAGTCGGAGAAGACCAAGTACTGGTCCATCATCGGCTCCGCCATTGGTGCATTTATCGGCATCGTGGGCACGTCCATAAACAACTGGCTGCGCATGCGCGAACTGCGCAACATCGCCTCGTCGTCGGCGGAGGTCCCCGTCAAACTGCAGGAGGACGTGGCTGTGCTGACCTCTTCGGTCGAGAACCAGCAGAACGAAGTGAAGAAGGCGATCCATTCCATTGAGGTAATCGGGTCGGGTGCATTGTTGTTGCATGGCCAACACATGTGATATGTGTGATCCTAGCAGAGATACAAAGTTTGATGCGCTGCTATAATAACAATCAGTGTGCATAGCTCCACGCCCCACGCTCCACGCAAAAGCACCACTCCCGAGTATTCTCTGGTGTTCTGGTGTTCTGTTCTGGTTCGGAGAAACTATTTTGTTTTCTTCTGGTGGATTGGAAATTGATCGCGAAGATCGCCGTTCAAAGCGATTGACTGATAAGTCGTCCAGATATCTCTAATCTGAATGAAGAATGTTGTCAAAATCTGAAACACATTTGAATTACCGTTCTCCAAAATGTTATATCAAAACATTACTTTAATGACTTGTACTGATAAATGCGATGATGAAATCCTGTCATGATAATTCCGTCCAGCGCAGTTGGCCGTCTGCCTGCCTTTCCAGTGGCATGAGGCACCCATCCCCACTGGCCCTCTGCCCGGCCACACAAACTGTTACCCTGACCCTCTGCCGGGCCACACAAACTGTTACCCTGACCCTCTGTCCGGCCACACAAACTATTACCCCGACCCTCTGCCCGGCCACACAAACTGTTACCCTGACCCTCTGCCGGGCCACACAAACTGTTACCCTGACCCTCTGCCCGGCCACACAAACTGTTACCCTGACCCTCTTCCCGGCCACACAAACTGTTACCCCGACCCTCTGCCCGGCCACACAAACTGTTACCCTGACCTTCTGCCCGGCCACAAAAAAAAACTGTTACCCTGACCCTCTGCCTGGCCACACAAACTGTTACCCTGACCCTCTGCCCGGCCACACAAACTGTTACCCTGACCCTCTGCCTGGCCACACAAACTGTTACCCTGACCCTCTGCCCGGCCACACAAACTGTTACCCTGACCCTCTGCCGGGCCACACACTGTTACCCTGACCCTCTGCCCGGCCACACAAACTGTTACCCTGACCCTCTGCCGGACCACAGGAGCTTCATTACCCTCCTTTACAGGAGCTTCATTGCCCTCCTCTGTTGACCCTGTGCCGGCCCACAGGAGCTTCATTACCCTCCTCTGTTGACCCTGTGCCGGCCAACAGGAACTGCATTACCCTCTTCTGTTGACCCTGTGCCGGCCCACAGGAGCTTCATTACCCTCTTCTGTTGACCCTGTGCCGGCCCACAGGAGCTTCATTACCCTCCTCTGTTGACCCTCTGCCGGCCCACAGGAGCTTCATTACCCTCCTCTGTTGACCCTGTGCCGTCCCACAGGAGCTTCATTACCCTCCTCTGTTGACCCTGTGCCGGCCCACAGGAGCTGCATTACCCTCCTCTGCTGACCCTGTGCCGGCTCACAGGAGCTTCATTACCCTCCTCTGTTGACCCTGTGCCGGCCCACAGGAGCTGCATTACCCTCCTCTGCTGACCCTGTGCCGGCTCACAGGAGCTTCATTACCCTCCTCTGTTGACCCTGTGCCGGCCCACAGGAGCTGCATTACCCTCCTCTGCTGACCCTGTGCCGGCTCACAGGAGCTTCATTACCCTCCTCTGTTGACCCTCTGGCCGGCCCACAGGAGCTTCATTACCCTCCTCTGTTGACCCTCTGGCCGGCCCACAGGAGCTTCATTACCCTCCTCTGTTGACCCTGTGCCGGCCCACAGGAGCTGCATTACCCTCCTCTGTTGACCCTCTGGCCGTCCACAGGAGCTTCATTGCCCTCCTCTGTTGACCCTGTGCCGGCCCACAGGAGCTTCATTACCCTCCTCTGTTGACCCTGTGCCGGCTCACAGGAGCTTCATTACCCTCCTCTGTTGACCCTGTGCCGGCCCACAGGAGCTTCATTACCCTCCTCTGTTGACCCTCTGCCGGCCCACAGGAGTTGTTCGGCTCCCTGCCGCTGGCCACGGTCAGTCACGGCTCAGAGCCCGCCGGCGGCCGGCTGCAGCTGCAGCTGGGGGAGCGGTTCGCTGCTGAGGTCTCTGGACAGCTGGAGCGGCTGGAGCAGCAGCAGGCCGGGCTGCGCCGCGAGCTGACCGTCGGCTGGCAGCAGGCGGCGCCAGGCGACGCCGAGTCCCTCCAGCTGCTGCTGATGGAGCATGAGCGGCGCGTGGAGCGGCGCCTGATCCACTCCTCGGCCGCGCTGGCCACCGTCGGCGTGATCTGCGGCGCCGCGCTGGCAGTGGGCGTGTCGCGCGCGTTCGGAGGGTAGGTCGGCTGTCTCGCCAGGCGTGGAGGTGGTGTGGCGCTGGATGGCTTGATGGCTATCAGAGAGTGAGGAGTACACTGTGTTAAATGTCCAGTCCGAGGTCAGATAGCACTGTCAGAAATGACGCGATATTGGCCAGCTATGTATTATTATGAAGTGTACTGATGCTCACGCTATAAGTCCGCAGCTGGGTTGTGTATTGAGGTTAGCGTTTCAACTTGTTTGCTGGGCGCGATGTGACCTTCGTTGTCGGAGCGCCCTGAAACACGAATCATCATCATCATCAACTTGTTTGCTTGAGGGATATTTGTGTAATTCTCGACTGTGATCATGTTACACTAATTTCCCGAGGTATCGCTTAGAACAGTGATATCGTACTCGTGTCGTCTGGTCAAACTGTAGTGACCAGCTCACCTAAACTCATTGTGTTCTGGTTTGTCGTTTCCGTGGTTGGTGTTGCCTTCCTGCATGGAAAGTCAAATGACATGCACTGAAGGTATACTTTCATTTATATCGAAAGTTTTATGCTAGCTAATTTTTCCCTTCTTGGGTACGTATTGCGTTGGGGTTAGCGTGTATTGTGTTTTGATCAAGGCGAATGTTACGCGATATATACGTGACAAACTAATCAAACTGTGTCATTGAGCAGTGGCCGGGGAGGCTACCACGTAGCTGGACGTATTTGGTCATTTTCCTTATGAAGTCCTGGGCTTTTTCTCCTCACTCTATTTAAACAGCATAAAAGACTTTGACCTGAGGTCGCTGCATTGGTGCCCTTGGGCTGATACATATAGAACCTTCCGAATTTTTGAGGGTCTAGTTATCCAATTCCAGACCCCAAAATAAAGGCAAAAATTCCGCGCCGCTACGCGGCGCAAATCAATCAGTTTTTATCTTCCAGTACAAAAGGGTCTAATATAGACTGCAGGTACACACTGGCGGCGGCAGGGGGGGGGCGAACATGGGGGCCATGGCCCCACCTTTGACCTTAACCCGGCATTGACTGGGGCCTCAGCAGAACGCCATTGACTGGAGGGGGGGGGGGGGGGGGGGCGTTAAACGGTTATCCTAGTTATCTTCCGAACCAATGTTTGCAGCGAGACGCGCAAGGCGGCAATCGAAATCTCTCAATGAGAAAAATCTAAAGCATGCTCAAAAATGTCAAAGTGAGGTCAAATGTCAGATCACGGTCAGGTGAAAGGTCAAAATCGGCGTATTTGAGTTTATGGGCCTTACTTTCCATCCAAAGCTTTTGATTGCGACCAGTTTCACCCAAAATGCTGCCAAAGGTATGCTACATATCCCGCATGAGCTTAAGTGAGATTGTTGACCAAGGTCAAGGTCAGGTCACAAAAGGGTCACTATGCTCAAAATATCTACGAAAGTCATGCAACACATGTTTTATGGTTATTTTCCACGTATAATTCGATAGTGATAGTCATTTTACCACCTGACTTCATTTACGTGAAGTAAATGTCAATTACAGGTAAAGTGCAGGTCACCGAAGGTCAAAATTTTAAATTGTTAAATCTAAACAAAAAAGTCATGTTGCTAGGTCAGTTTTGCCTCAGAAATACAGTGGTGACATGTATTTGTCTGCATCTAGTCAATAAAAGCAAGAAAAGGCAATTTCAAAATATGACGTCATAAGTTACCTATACTTTAGATGTCATAAGTCAGTCAAAAATAGATATGTCAGTTTTGAAATTTGGCATAGTAGTTGCTTATGTATGGTTCTATGACATATCGTCCGGTTTTTTGAATATTTTAGAAGATTTTGATCTTGTGATAAATTTCCCCCAATTTTTGTTTGTATAGTTTTTGGGGTCAAAAACTAAAAATGTAAAAAAATCCGAGACAGCCAGTTTTTAGGCCGTTGCAATTTGCTATCTTTTAGAGTTTTTCGATTGCATTTTGCTTCAGATGTGGCATTTGTACGGCTTGGCAAAGTTGAGCTGATTTTGGTGTAAAAACTCGTGTGCAGCGACATCACTAAATTCACTATAACTCGACAAAATTTCGACGATTGTTTTTTATTTTTGCACACAAGACGTAAAAAAGACTTATAAGAAGGTTCCCGAAGTTTCCCGTTGATAGCGCTAGTAGTTTTTTCAGCTATTGCGCAAATTCATCAGGGGGGAGGCGTTAAACGTCCCCCCTTCCAGTCAATAGCCCCGTTTACATAGCAATTTCAAAATAGTGGAACATTGTCCACTAATTGTGGAACATTGTCCACTAATTGTGGAACATCTTCCATTAAGCTCGTTTGAGTAGATATCACCACTGCACCAGACTGAGATTTGATCCAATTTGCTCAAACATGGTGTAAAGAGTGATTTTGGTTCCTTTTCATTCGAAATCGTGCTTTATAAGTACTGTTAACAGCCCAAACATCCAGAACGGAGTATTTTTTTCTTCCGACATTGTGACCTTCATTTGGTAGCGTAGCAGCTTTTGCAAAGACTGCTACGCTTCCATATGCGCAACCGATTTTACTTTTTACCGACGACAGTTACCGCTTTTTTGCCAATAAGAACTAGAGCTGCAAGATCTTCAGAAAGTATTATACCGGTACTCATACAACAACACCACCAATAACACAATGTTCCACCAATATACCGGCGCTGTCATTAGTATTTTTGTCGTACATATGTTCGCATGCCGCATAGTACATGCCTCAGGCATCTAGGAAGTGCTTGCGGTGCCTAAAAATGACCCGCTGTGTGAGGATTCTCAAGAACTGTGTAGGAGGAACCAGGAAGTGCAGGAAGTTGTAGCACTGTGACGTTACATTTCAGCATGATCTCAACCAAAAGGAAATGTTATCAATGTAGATATGATGCGACATTTCCTATCACCACTGCACCAGGGGCGTAGCCAGGATTTCGGCCAGGTGGGGGGGGGGAGGGGGCAAACGGGATCAGAGGGGCCCTCGTAGCCAATTGGGGGCCCACACACTAGGGTTCGAGTTTGGGGGTAAAAATTTATATCCCCATCACAAACCATCAAACCGCCTGAAATCAGCACAAAATGTTTCACATTTCCTGATAAGAAAATCTAAGCAACTTTTATCTAAGGAAGTTTGTTTTAAATCAGCTATTAATGCATAAGCAAGCGAAATCCGATGAGTTCTTCAGAAATGTGTGAGACTTTTTTGGGATCCCCCCCTAAAAAAACTTGGCAGATCCACAGGGGAAAAGGGGCCATAGCAGCCGTCAAACCGCCTGAAATCAGAACTAAAATGTACACATTTCCTGATAAGAAAATCTAAGCAACTTTATCTAAGGAAAGTTTGTTTTAAATCAGCTATCAATGCATAAGCAAGCTAAATCTGATGAGTTTTCAGAAATGTGAGACTTTGGGATTACCCCCTAAAAAAAACTTCCGGGGGAGGTTAGCTATACCCCTACCCCCCGCCCCCCCCCCCCCCCCCCCCCGCCCTTGGAGCTCGGCGGGCCCTTTTAGGCGTGCATCGCGCAGCGCACACCGAAAAGGACCGACGAGACCACGCTCATGACTAACGCGAAGCGTGGTCATTAAGAGTTAGAGCATTTCAGAGGTTCTTTAGAGGGCAACCAGGGCCCTTTCTGAAAGACCACGAGGGCCCTTGGACGTTCAGCAGAGCCCTGTACAGTCAGAAGGGCCCCTGTACAAGCCGAAAGGGCCCCCTGAGCGGGTCAAAGGGCCACCTGAACACGTCGAATGAGCACCGAGCCAGCACAGAGGGACCCCTGGGGAAGTCGGAAGAGGCCCCCTGAGCATGTCGGCAGGGCGACAAAGCAGCCAGTGCAGTCTTGCCAAGGTCTTAAGGACCCCCTGAACAGGTTGGAGGGGCCCCTGGGACAGACCAGCACCAGAGTGCCGCCTCTGCGGAAGTTAAAAAGGGGCCCCTGTGCATGTCAGAGGGGCCCCCTGACCAGACCAAAAGAGGCCCCTGAACATGCCGAATGGGCTCCTAGTCCAGCACGGAGGGGCCCCAGGGTAGGTCGAAGGGGCCCTCTGAGGCATGTTGACAAGGCGACAAAACAGAAAGCGCAGTCTCTTGCCAGGTTGGAAGGGCCCTTAGAAGGCTGGAGGGCTCCTGGGCAGACCAGAGGGCCCTTGGAAGTTCAAAGGGCCCCTGTGCATGTCGAAGGGGCGCCCTGACCAGACCGAAAGTGGTACCCTGAGCAGGTCAGATGGCCCCTGATTACGTCGAATGGGCCTCTGGCCTAGCACAGAAGGGACCCCTGGGACAGGTCGGAGAGGCCCCTGAGGATGTCGGCAGGGTGAAAAAGCAGCCCAGTGCAGTCCCTGGCCAGCTCGGAAGGGCCCCTGAGCAGGCGGAGGGCCCCTGGACAGACCAGAGGGCCCTGGACTAGACCAGAGGGCCCTGGGACAGACCAGAGGGCCCCTGGAAAGTTGAACCTCACAAAATAAAGTGGCCGAAATCCGTAGAGTTTTGCATATCCTTTTTTTTTTGGGGGGGG
>JAXIVJ010012850.1:0-38982 GCA_036785665.1 Chirona hameri | reverse complement strand
ATATATATATATATATATATATATATATATATATATATATATATATATATATATATATATATATATATATATATATATATATATATATATATATATATATATATATATATATATATATATATATATATATATATATATATATATATTATATATATATATATATATATATATATATATATATATATATATATATATATATATATATATATATATATATATATATATATATATATATATATATATATATATATATATATATATATATATATATATATATATATATACCCCCGAGCGAGGGATCGAACCATCAAGGGGCGAGGGTCTAATATATCACTTTACTAGTGTTTAGTACTAGTGACCTCTAGCGGACCGCAACGAGTCATTGCTGGACAGTAATGTCGTCTGCCGGTTGGGATAGATCATTATGTTCCCGTATGGCCAACAGATGGCACCGAAATAAATGCAGTAGAAATATGTTAGGCAAGTCAGGTCCCTCCTGTACCCATGGCTGTTATTTTAACACCTTTCCATCTATCAAGAAGTTAAAAGCACAAGCGCTAGTATTTACCACTTCGCTGTTTACATTTTGTAGGGAAAAAATCCGACAGCCGATGTAAATTTGGAACTTACACTAGAAAAACAAATTTACAGCACTTTAGATAACCAGCAATAGTTTGTCACAAGCGCGCAGCTTTGCTTAGATGATTTATCATTACATTGATTTGTGTTTGTATAGAAAGTGATTCACACAGAACGCTAGTCGGAGAGTGAGTTGAAAGCTACCATTGTTTGATTTTGGTAAGAAGGTAACCTGGGGTTATCATAAGCCATAACATTTGCTGTAGTTAGATGATTTATTATTACGCTGATTTGTGCTTTTGTATTAACTGATTCACAAACAAAACGCTGGGCGGATAGGTGGAAACTACCTACCACCGTCTTTTATCTTGGTAAGAAGGTAGGCTAGGGTTATCTCAAAGCCATCACATTTGCATTAGTTCTGACTTGCTTTTTATGGTGGGAAAGACATTTTTCTATGTACAGCTCTTTGAAATTGTAGTGAGATCTTCCTAGAGGTGTGGGTAATGGGGCTGGCATCACCGTCACAGCCGGGCAATACAATCAAGGTTACCATCACTGTTGTTGGTCTGGAGTCATAGGGAAGCTTTATGATGTCACCAGATCTGGCTACAAGCGAATCTTAGGCCACTCCAATATAATAGCTATGAGTGGTAGGCTGTACCAATCAGAATTAATGAAACTAACCTAATCTAACCTAACCTAACCCAGCCATTAAGTCTGATCTGATCGGGTTGGTCTACAGCTTGTAGCCATTAATTACGATCGGGACAAAACCTACAGCTCATAGCAATTAAGACCGATTGGGTCAGCCTAAGATTCGCTTGTAGGCAGAATCTGGTGACGTCATAAAGCTTCCCTATGACTCCAGAGTCCAGACCAACAATGGTGATAGTAACCTCAAACCTTGATTTCATTGCCTGACCGCAATGGTGACACTAGCCCCACTGTTACCAAAGTGTGCATGAATCCCAGAAATGCCACCAGTTCCAAGATCTATAAAACCCAAGGGCATGTCTAGGATCCACCCAAAAAAGGAAACATGGAACAGGATGTATTGGGTGCCAGTGGGTCTCTGAATACAGTTTAGCATCAAATATAGAATCCCACAGTGGTCCATGGTGATGCTTATGACATTGAGTTGATCTGACAGGATAGACAAAACAAAATAATATTTGATTTGGACATTTTTACGGCATGTAAGAATAGTTATACAGTAAGTGACGATATTGACAGACAGTTTAAAATACAGGACTTGTCAATGCATTGTTGGTGAAGATGATACCAACACACTATAGCTCTGATACACTGCCAATAGCATGAGAAGTCCTGTATTTGTATGCAATTGTACCTCTACCCTAAGTGCTATGGTCCTACCATTTGTGCCAGTATCATCTGTACCTCCATACAATTAGGAGATGGATCTGGGTTGACTGAAGCCCTAAGCCCTCAACAAAACATTGCTTAAGGTTTAGACTCATAGTGAGTCATAACTTTCATGTTGTTTAGACTATCATATTGAGATGCTATTGGAACCTTTGCGTTTTTGTTTTAAAGAAATGGTACTACAAGATCTGACTCAGTGCATCTAAGATCCTATTTGATGTATCATGTATCAGATGTAGCAGTTATAATTATATGTGCTAGGATTCATATTTTATTTTATTTTGAGGTCCACATATGTCTGCTAGTACTTATCAATATGTTACATTTTGTAACCAATATTACTTAGGTAAGGACTTATATTTAAGCTTCTACAAGTATATGCTGACTTGCAACATGACATGTAGCTAGCAATGTTGCAGATATTTTGGGTGACAACTCACTTACATGTTTGTATGTGATCCATGTGAAACTTTATACTGCCCATAGCTTAGATAGTACCTAAGGTGTTTATGACTGACATTAATATTTTATTCAGTTTGAACTTCTAACACATATTTTGACAAACATTTGCAACAGTGTGAGGTAATTTGTAGTTTGGGAGCCAGCAGTGGTCATGGTCATGGTCAGATGAAATATGTCATCACTGAGAACAGGCTGGATGATGCCAAGTATTTATAGCTCATAAAATTTCACCTTATGTCTGCCTTTGAACTGGTGTTCCTTGATCTAAGAATATGGGCCAACTTGAACAAGCAGTGAACCTCCACTTCCACATGGTCAGGCGTTTAACACATGGTACGATTTTCAGCTCCAAGCTACCTGTCAACAATGAATAGACTGTTTGGAAGTTCGAAGCCCAAGGAGCCCCCACCAAACCTAACAGACTGCATTGGAAATGTAAGTATATGCGATGTGTGTGTTGTAGTGGTATTTGACATACATAGGCAAAGCACAGACATTTTTCTCATTTGACATTGATGCTAAAGTGCACATTTCAATTAAATCTTGTTTGCAAGATCACTGTTTGCAAGACTAACGCTCATTTTATGTTTCAAGCAGTTTGATTTTGTGTTCGGTGTGCTTGTGTGAATGACTCTTATAGTGAAAATGACCCATCACAATACCTGATATTTATACTCAACAATATGTGCTACACTGAAATAAAACATTGTATTTTAGGTCGACAGCAGGGCAGATTCTGTTGAGAAAAAGGTGGCTAAGCTTGATGCGGAGCTGCGGAAATACAAGGACCAAATGAGGAAAATGCGCGATGGGCCGGGCAAGAATGCAGTCAAGCAGAAGGCCATGCGAGTGCTGAAACAAAAGAAATCGTGAGCATGAATATGAACAGTGATGGAAATGTGAGGATGTCTGTAGCAGCTAACTGGGAATAACCTGCTGTTTTACCATTACTATGATATTAATTGAGGCCCATAATTGTTCGTTATGCTATGAGTATCACCATGTTCAATTGGCTCAGAGTGATGCCCGCAGATTCAGATTGTTGCCTTGTTGTGTGAGTGACCGTGACATTGTCGAAGCTATCGTCGTGCAACGTGTGACGTTTGACCTTGTGTGACGTTAACATTCACTGAACATATAATATGTGGAGTTGTGTTACGTATATCGTCGTGGAACATCAGATGCTGTGTAGGGTCGTGTGAGGTGTGACGTGTACATAACGTTTGCGTCAGATGCTGTGTAGGGTCGTGTGACATGTACATAACGTTTGCGTCAGATGCTGTGTAGGGTCGTGTGACGTGTACATAACGTTTGCGTCAGATGCTGTGTAGGGTCGTGTGAGGTGTGACGTGTACATAACGTTTGCGTCAGATGCTGTGTAGGGTCGTGTGAGGTGTGACATGTACATAACGTTTGCGTCAGATGCTGTGTAGGGTCGTGTGAGGTGTGACGTGTACATAACGTTTGCGTCAGAGGCTGTGTAGGGTCGTGTGACGTGTACATAACGTTTGCGTCAGATGCTGTGTAGGGTCGTGTGAGGTGTGACGTGTACATAACGTTTGCGTCAGATGCTGTGTAGGGTCGTGTGACGTGTGACATGTACATAACGTTTGCGTCAGATGCTGTGTAGGGTCGTGTAAGGTGTGACATGTACATAACGTTTGCGTCAGATGCTGTGTAGGGTCGTGTGACGTGTGACGTGTACATAACGTTTGCGTCAGATGCTGTGTAGGGTCGTGTGAGGTGTGACGTGTACATAACGTTTGCGTCAGAGGCTGTGTAGGGTCGTGTGACGTGTACATAACGTTTGCGTCAGATGCTGTGTAGGGTCGTGTGAGGTGTGACATGTACATAACGTTTGCGTCAGATGCTGTGTAGGGTCGTGTGAGGTGTGACATGTACATAACGTTTGCGTCAGATGCTGTGTAGGGTCGTGTGAGGTGTGACATGTACATAACGTTTGCGTCAGATGCTGTGTAGGGTCGTGTGACGTGTGACGTGTACATAACGTTTGCGTCAGAGGCTGTGTAGGGTCGTGTGACGTGTACATAACGTTTGCGTCAGATGCTGTGTAGGGTCGTGTGAGGTGTGACATGTACATAACGTTTGCGTCAGATGCTGTGTAGGGTCGTGTGACGTGTGACGTGTACATAACGTTTGCGTCAGATGCTGTGTAGGGTCGTGTGAGGTGTGACATGTACATAACGTTTGCGTCAGATGCTGTGTAGGGTCGTGTGACGTGTGACATGTACATAACGTTTGCGTCAGATGCTGTGTAGGGTCGTGTGAGGTGTGACATGTACATAACGTTGCGTCAGATGCTGTGTAGGGTCGTGTGACGTGTGACGTGTACATAACGTTTGCGTCAGATGCTGTGTAGGGTCGTGTGACGTGTGACGTCATGTACATAACGTTTGCGTCAGATGCTGTGTAGGGTCGTGTGACGTGTGACGTCATGTACATAACGTTTGCGTCAGATGCTGTGTAGGGTCGTGTGACGTGTGACGTCATGTACATAACGTTTGCGTCAGATGCTGTGTAGGGTCGTGTGAGGTGTGACGTCATGTACATAACGTTTGCGTCAGATGCTGTGTAGGGTCGTGTGAGGTGTGACATGTACATAACGTTTGCGTCAGATGCTGTGTAGGGTCGTGTGAGGTGTGACATGTACATAACGTTTGCGTCAGATGCTGTGTAGGGTCGTGTGACGTGTACATAACGTTTGCGTCAGATGCTGTGTAGGGTCGTGTGACGTGTGACGTCATGTACATAGCGTTTGCGTCAGATGCTGTGTAGGGTCGTGTGACGTGTACATAACGTTTGCGTCAGATGCTGTGTAGGGTCGTGTGAGGTGTGACATGTACATAACGTTTGCGTCAGATGCTGTGTAGGGTCGTGTGACGTGTACATAACGTTTGCGTCAGATGCTGTGTAGGGTCGTGTGAGGTGTGACATGTACATAACGTTTGCGTCAGATGCTGTGTAGGGTCGTGTGACGTGTGACGTGTACATAACGTTTGCGTCAGATGCTGTGTAGGGTCGTGTGAGGTGTGACATGTACATAACGTTTGCGTCAGATGCTGTGTAGGGTCGTGTGACGTGTGACATGTACATAACGTTTGCGTCAGATGCTGTGTAGGGTCGTGTGACGTGTGACGTGTACATAACGTTTGCGTCAGATGCTGTGTAGGGTCGTGTGACGTGTACATAACGTTTGCGTCAGATGCTGTGTAGGGTCGTGTGAGGTGTGACATGTACATAACGTTTGCGTCAGATGCTGTGTAGGGTCGTGTGAGGTGTGACATGTACATAACGTTTGCGTCAGATGCTGTGTAGGGTCGTGTGACGTGTGACGTGTACATAACGTTTGCGTCAGATGCTGTGTAGGGTCGTGTGACGTGTACATAACGTTTGCGTCAGATGCTGTGTAGGGTCGTGTGAGGTGTGACATGTACATAACGTTTGCGTCAGATGCTGTGTAGGGTCGTGTGACGTGTGACGTGTACATAACGTTTGCGTCAGATGCTGTGTAGGGTCGTGTGACGTGTACATAACGTTTGCGTCAGATGCTGTGTAGGGTCGTGTGACATGTACATAACGTTTGCGTCAGATGCTGTGTAGGGTCGTGTGAGGTGTGACATGTACATAACGTTTGCGTCAGATGCTGTGTAGGGTCGTGTGAGGTGTGACGTGTACATAACGTTTGCGTCAGATGCTGTGTAGGGTCGTGTGAGGTGTGACATGTACATAACGTTTGCGTCAGATGCTGTGTAGGGTCGTGTGACGTGTGACGTGTGCATAACGTTTGCGTCAGATGCTGTGTAGGGTCGTGTGAGGTGTGACGTGTACATAACGTTTGCGTCAGATGCTGTGTAGGGTCGTGTGAGGTGTGACATGTACATAACGTTTGCGTCAGATGCTGTGTAGGGTCGTGTGACGTGTACATAACGTTTGCGTCAGATGCTGTGTAGGGTCGTGTGACGTGTGACGTGTACACAACGTTTGCGTCAGATGCTGTGTAGGGTCGTGTGACGTGTGACGTGTACATAACGTTTGCGTCAGATGCTGTGTAGGGTCGTGTAAGGTGTGACATGTACATAACGCTTGCGTCAGATGCTGTGTAGGGTCGTGTGACGTGTACATAACGTTTGCGTCAGATGCTGTGTAGGGTCGTGTGACGTGTACATAACGTTTGCGTCAGATGCTGTGTAGGGTCGTGTGAGGTGTGACATGTACATAACGTTTGCGTCAGATGCTGTGTAGGGTCGTGTGAGGTGTGACGTGTACATAACGTTTGCGTCAGATGCTGTGTAGGGTCGTGTGAGGTGTGACATGTACATAACGTTTGCGTCAGATGCTGTGTAGGGTCGTGTGAGGTGTGACGTGTACATAACGTTTGCGTCAGATGCTGTGTAGGGTCGTGTGACGTGTACATAACGTTTGCGTCATATGCTGTGTAGGGTCGTGTGACATGTACATAACGTTTGCGTCAGATGCTGTGTAGGGTCGTGTGACGTGTACATAACGTTTGCGTCAGATGCTGTGTAGGGTCGTGTGACGTGTACATAACGTTTGCGTCAGATGCTGTGTAGGGTCGTGTGACGTGTGACGTCATGTACATAACGTTTGCGTCAGATGCTGTGTAGGGTCGTGTGACGTGTGACGTGTACATAACGTTTGCGTCAGATGCTGTGTAGGGTCGTGTGAGGTGTGACATGTACATAACGTTTGCGTCAGATGCTGTGTAGGGTCGTGTGAGGTGTGACATGTACATAACGTTTGCGTCAGATGCTGTGTAGGGTCGTGTGAGGTGTGACATGTACATAACGTTTGCGTCAGATGCTGTGTAGGGTCGTGTGACGTGTACATAACGTTTGCGTCAGATGCTGTGTAGGGTCGTGTGACATGTACATAACGTTTGCGTCAGATGCTGTGTAGGGTCGTGTGACGTGTGACGTGTACATAACGTTTGCGTCAGATGCTGTGTAGGGTCGTGTGACGTGTGACGTGTACATAACGTTTGCGTCAGATGCTGTGTAGGGTCGTGTGACGTGTACATAACGTTTGCGTCAGATGCTGTGTAGGGTCGTGTGAGGTGTGACGTGTACATAACGTTTGCGTCAGATGCTGTGTAGGGTCGTGTGAGGTGTGACATGTACATAACGTTTGCGTCAGATGCTGTGTAGGGTCGTGTGACGTGTGACATGTACATAACGTTTGCGTCAGATGCTGTGTAGGGTCGTGTGAGGTGTGACGTGTACATAACGTTTGCGTCAGATGCTGTGTAGGGTCGTGTAACGTGTGACGTGTACATAACGTTTGCGTCAGATGCTGTGTAGGGTCGTGTGACGTGTGACATGTACATAACGTTTGCGTCAGATGCTGTGTAGGGTCGTGTGACGTGTGACGTGTACATAACGTTTGCGTCAGATGCTGTGTAGGGTCGTGTGACGTGTGACGTGTACATAACGTTTGCGTCAGATGCTGTGTAGGGTCGTGTGAGGTGTGACGTGTACATAACGTTTGCGTCAGATGCTGTGTAGGGTCGTGTGAGGTGTGACATGTACATAACGTTTGCGTCAGATGCTGTGTAGGGTCGTGTGACATGTACATAACGTTTGCGTCAGATGCTGTGTAGGGTCGTGTGAGGTGTGACGTGTACATAACGTTTGCGTCAGATGCTGTGTAGGGTCGTGTGAGGTGTGACATGTACATAACGTTTGCGTCAGATGCTGTGTAGGGTCATGTGAGGTGTGACATGTACATAACGTTTGCGTCAGGTGCTGTGTAGGGTCGTGTGACGTGTACATAACGTTTGCGTCAGATGCTGTGTAGGGTCGTGTGACGTGTACATAACGTTTGCGTCAGATGCTGTGTAGGGTCGTGTGAGGTGTGACATGTACATAACGTTTGCGTCAGATGCTGTGTAGGGTCATGTGAGGTGTGACATGTACATAACGTTTGCGTCAGGTGCTGTGTAGGGTCGTGTGACGTGTACATAACGTTTGCGTCAGATGCTGTGTAGGGTCGTGTGACGTGTACATAACGTTTGCGTCAGATGCTGTGTAGGGTCGTGTGACGTGTACATAACGTTTGCGTCAGATGCTGTGTAGGGTCGTGTGAGGTGTGACGTGTACATAACGTTTGCGTCAGATGCTGTGTAGGGTCGTGTGACGTGTGACGTGTACATAACGTTTGCGTCAGATGCTGTGTAGGGTCGTGTGAGGTGTGACATGTACATAACGTTTGCGTCAGATGCTGTGTAGGGTCGTGTGACGTGTACATAACGTTTGCGTCAGATGCTGTGTAGGGTCGTGTGACGTGTGACGTGTACATAACGTTTGCGTCAGATGCTGTGTAGGGTCGTGTGAGGTGTACATAACGTTTGCGTCAGATGCTGTGTAGGGTCGTGTGAGGTGTGACATGTACATAACGTTTGCGTCAGATGCTGTGTAGGGTCGTGTGACGTGTGACGTGTACATAACGTTTGCGTCAGATGCTGTGTAGGGTCGTGTGAGGTGTGACATGTACATAACGTTTGCGTCAGATGCTGTGTAGGGTCGTGTGACGTGTACATAACGTTTGCGTCAGATGCTGTGTAGGGTCGTGTGACGTGTGACGTGTACATAACGTTTGCGTCAGATGCTGTGTAGGGTCGTGTGACGTGTACATAACGTTTGCGTCAGATGCTGTGTAGGGTCGTGTGAGGTGTGACATGTACATAACGTTTGCGTCAGATGCTGTGTAGGGTCGTGTGAGGTGTGACATGTACATAACGTTTGCGTCAGATGCTGTGTAGGGTCGTGTGAGGTGTGACATGTACATAACGTTTGCGTCAGATGCTGTGTAGGGTCGTGTGAGGTGTGACATGTACATAACGTTTGCGTCAGATGCTGTGTAGGGTCGTGTGAGGTGTGACATGTACATAACGTTTGCGTCAGATGCTGTGTAGGGTCGTGTGACGTGTGACGTGTACATAACGTTTGCGTCAGATGCTGTGTAGGGTCGTGTGAGGTGTGACATGTACATAACGTTTGCGTCAGATGCTGTGTAGGGTCGTGTGACGTGTACATAACGTTTGCGTCAGATGCTGTGTAGGGTCGTGTGACGTGTGACGTGTACATAACGTTTGCGTCAGATGCTGTGTAGGGTCGTGTGACGTGTACATAACGTTTGTGTCAGATGCTGTGTAGGGTCGTGTGACGTGTGACGTGTACATAACGTTTGCGTCAGATGCTGTGTAGGGTCGTGTGACGTGTACATAACGTTTGCGTCAGATGCTGTGTAGGGTCGTGTGACGTGTGACGTGTACATAACGTTTGCGTCAGATGCTGTGTAGGGTCGTGTGAGGTGTGACATGTACATAACGTTTGCGTCAGATGCTGTGTAGGGTCGTGTGAGGTGTGACATGTACATAACGTTTGCGTCAGATGCTGTGTAGGGTCGTGTGATATGTACATAACGTTTGCGTCAGATGCTGTGTAGGGTCGTGTGAGGTGTGACATGTACATAACGTTTGCGTCAGATGCTGTGTAGGGTCGTGTGAGGTGTGACATGTACATAACGTTTGCGTCAGATGCTGTGTAGGGTCGTGTGACATGTACATAACGTTTGCGTCAGATGCTGTGTAGGGTCGTGTGACATGTACATAACGTTTGCGTCAGATGCTGTGTAGGGTCGTGTGACATGTACATAACGTTTGCGTCAGATGCTGTGTAGGGTCGTGTGAGGTGTGACATGTACATAACGTTTGCGTCAGATGCTGTGTAGGGTCGTGTGACGTGTGACGTCATGTACATAACGTTTGCGTCAGATGCTGTGTAGGGTCGTGTGAGGTGTGACGTGTACATAACGTTTGCGTCAGATGCTGTGTAGGGTCGTGTGACATGTACATAACGTTTGCGTCAGATGCTGTGTAGGGTCGTGTGACGTGTACATAACGTTTGCGTCAGATGCTGTGTAGGGTCGTGTGACGTGTGACGTGTACATAACGTTTGCGTCAGATGCTGTGTAGGGTCGTGTGACGTGTGACGTGTACATAACGTTTGCGTCAGGTACGAGTCTCAGATGGACAACCTGCGTCAACAGTCGTTCAATATGGAGCAGGCCAACTACGCCACCCAGTCACTCAAGGACACGCAGGCCACCGTGGTCGCCATGAAGGCGGGCGCCAAACAGATGAAGAAGGAGTTCAAAAACATCAACATCGACGACATCGAGGTAGGCGCATGAAACACGACATGATTTATCACCTCCATTTAGATAACTCTTATTTGGTATTTAAATATAACTTTACCTTAACTTTCAAAGCCATTCCGTTGTATTGTATTGATTCACTTTTCATATCATAAGGTGATTGGCAAGCTTGTATGTCCCAGTTTGACGGTGGTTAACAGTTTGACTGCTGTGGTTTGCATGGCTGCATCTCTCAATCAGCGGTGTCTCGTGGGAGCCGTGTACAGCTGTTCCGCCGTGCCGTGACGCCGTTCGTATGTGTGTAGCTGCTTTCGTCAGCCCCGGTCTGCCGGGCCGTGACGCCGTGCGTATGTGTGTAGCCATGTGTGTAGCTGCGTTCGTCAGCCCCGGTCTGCCGGGCCATGACGCTGTTCGTATGTGTGTAGCTATGTGTGTAGTTGCGTTCGTCAGCCCCGGTCTGCCGTGCCGTGACGCCGCGTGTGTGTCTGTGTGTCATCACAGGACATCCAGGACGACATGGCCGACATGCTGGAGCAGGCCGACGAGGTGCAGGAGGCGCTGGGTCGCAGCTACGGCACGCCCGAGCTGGACGATGATGAGCTGGAGGCAGAGCTGGACGCGCTCGGTGACGACTTGGCGCTGGACGACGACCTCAGCTACCTGGACGAGGCCAGCAAGGCGCCCGAGATCCCCGGCACCGAACCGGGCGCCGCCTCCGTGAACCAGGTCAGATGTGCAGCACGGCCGACAGTGCAGCAGCTCGGTGTCCAGGCGCCGCCTCCGTGAACCAGGTCAGATGTGCAGCACGGCCGACAGTGCAGCAGCTCAGTGTCCGGGCGCCGCCTCCGTGAACCAGGTCAGATGTGCAGCATGGCCGACAGTGCAGCAGCTCGGTGTCCAGGCGCCGCCTCCGTGAACCAGGTCAGATGTGCAGCACGGCCGACAGTGCAGCAGCTCAGTGTCCGGGCGCCGCCTCCGTGAACCAGGTCAGATGTGCAGCACGGCCGACAGTGCAGCAGCTCGGTGTCCGGGCGCCGCCTCCGTGAACCAGGTCAGATGCGCAGCATGGCCGACAGTGCAGCAGCTCGGTGTCCAGGCGCCGCCTCCGTGAACCAGGTCAGATGTGCAGCATGGCCGACAGTGCAGCAGCTCGGTGTCCGGGCGCCGCCTCCGTGAACCAGGTCAGATGTGCAGCACGGCCGACAGTGCAGCAGCTCAGTGTCCAGGCGCCGCCTCCGTGAACCAGGTCAGATGTGCAGCACGGCCGACAGTGCACCGCGCAGCAGCTCGTTGTCCAGGCGCCGCCTCCGTGAACCAGGTCAGATGTGCAGCACGGCCGACAGTGCAGCAGCTCGGTGTCCGGGCGCCGCCTCCGTGAACCAGGTCAGATGTGCAGCATGGCCGACAGTGCAGCAGCTCGGTGTCCGGGCGCCGCCTCCGTGAACCAGGTCAGATGTGCAGCACGGCCGACAGTGCAGCAGCTCAGTGTCCAGGCGCCGCCTCCGTGAACCAGGTCAGATGTGCAGCACGGCCGACAGTGCACCGCGCAGCAGCTCGGTGTCCAGGCGCCGCCTCCGTGAACCAGGTCAGATGTGCGGCATGGTCGACAGTGCAGCAGCTGGCTGTCTTACCCACAGCTTACTCGTAACTTGGCCCAGCACCATTTTTTGGACGCCCCCACCCATGAACAGGTGACCAGGAGTGCCCCCTCCCGCGATCCCAACGACAGACGACAGGTCTTACTTTAACGCCAAGAGAGAGCTTATAAATGCAATGTCGCGGCACTCCCAGCTAGGAAAAGGAAATACAACATAAATAAGCAAATGAAGAGAGAGCGGGGTCGTGTTAGACATGTTAGATGCTATAAAAGAAGGCAGAAAGTAATCGTTGCAGAAATCAGCAAATAATTGCCAAAGCGAAACCCATTTAGTTCTGCTTCCCGCATTCATTGGTGGTTAGTAAGGGTAACACTCATGCCGGTCGAAGGCTGTTCCTGGTCGTAAAAGTCGGTTCCAATGCTGGCTCCAAGGAAGGCCAACCAAGCCAAGCAGGGCTTGTTGCTGGTTGACCGCCTGGAGCCAGCGGCGAGGGTGATTAATTTGTTAAGAAGTGATTGCGGTGCGTCTCCTCATACCAGACAGCAGTAATTAAGGTAAAGCAGAACTAATGCATTATACAACAGAAACCGGTGTTCGTGACCCAGGAAATATCTAGACCGACTGATAATCCCGATATTACGACTTATGATACTTGATGCACCACACCATAATATACACCATGCATAAGCGATGGATAGTATATTACTTAGCGATATATTATGGATAAAGTTTCATTTAACCCTATTCCTTGCGGGCGGCTAGAATTACGTTAACGTGCGGGGAGGGGCAGATTCTGCCCCCCCCCCCCCCAGATCTCGAGAACCGCTCGGTCGATTTCGATGGGACAAAAACCATTCGATTCGTTATCAAAGGGTCTTTTTTTAACCCATAATTTTTGTCTTCTCAAAAATGGGGGACCAGGGGGCAAAAATACGAAAATTTTGGGTGTTTTTTTATTGGTCATTGTGGTCATATGGTTCGACCGATTTTCAAGCAACAAACGTTTTTGAGCTTGAAATGTACTGGTCTTCAACATTTCAAAAGACAAGTACCAAAATGAAAAAGCATAGGCGTATTCAGGGGATGTAAAATGGAGGGATTTTCTGAGAACAAATATGTGCTGTTCGTGATTGTTTGGGCGGTATGAACGTCACATGTGGAAATTATTTGCTGTAATTTGTTAAATGTAATAAATTGCGCATAGGCGATAAACAACGTGGGGGGAGGGGGGGGGGGGAAGGGAGGGCACCATGCGCGTAACGCTTTATCATCTTACTAATTTGAAGTTGGACCTAATTTCAGTAAGGGTATCGCCTCCCATTTTTTTGTACCTGAGTGCACCGCTGCCAAAAATATGTATAATCCCGGTATTTATGATGCATATTACAATGCAAATTTTCTGACGCATTTGTTGCACTGCAAACGACGAATGAAGTATGCGCCGCACAACCGCATTCGTAACAACCTCCCCAAAACAGGAGCCTGGCACCGCCTCTGCTTGGCCGATTTTTTTCTTCAAAATTTTGACACAACATGCGCTATTCCATTTTGGGAAAAATCTAAATTTCAAGACGCCCGCGCCAGTAGTTTAGGAGCAGCATGCGAAAAAACACCGGGAGGGGCAGAATCTGCCCCCGCAAGGAATAGGGTTAATGCACTATGGAACATAATACATAGGTGTGTTACGTGGATATTTATTATACAAAATTATTTAATTCGCTATACAACACAATGTATAACACAGCGAGGTTTGGTGCTGCCCGTTCGCGCCCTGTTCTGACCCGCTGTGCTTGGTTCCAGGATGGAGTGCTGCTGGACGAGTTCGGACTGCCCAAGATTCCGGAGCGAGCGCACTGATTGGGCCACTCCGACCGAGGAAGGGCCGTGATTGGTGGAGACAGACTGAGGACGGGCCATGATTGGTGCTGGCTAAATGCGTACGGTCGTGATGGAGACCCACCGGGAGCTGCCGTGATTGGTGCACATCGGATGGACGTGGGCTGCCGTGATTGGTCGGTGAGACATATGGTCGGGGTTGAGTGAGTGTATCACCGGTGAGGGCGGGGCTGACCTGACCTGACCTGGCATGACCTGACCGATTGTTGTTGTGGAAAACCATCTGAGCGCATGGCAAGCACGTGGCAGGTTTGGCACTGTTGAAGGCTGCAATTATGGCGTCACACCACGGTGTGACTAGCCGTAGCACAGTCAATGCCTGACTTCTGTTAGTGGAAAGACACGCAAGTTGGTCCGCTTTATGGTATAGTCTGCCACGCTTCCTTACAGCTTTGTGTACCTACTATCTATATATCCTCTCACATTAACAAATCACACACCAATCCTCGGCCACAAGTTGCGCCTTGAAATATGTGTGGCAGTAAACCTCTGTTGGTTTAGTTTTGGAGTTGCGCCTTGAAATATGTGTGGCAGTAAACCTGTGTTGGTTTAGTTTTGGAATATAAACCGTGTGGTAAGCCGAGAACACCGAGCGATATTCTTACGTCGGCCGTGGTTAAGTGCAGCAGTACTGTCGTCTCGCCACTAGGGGACTGACACGAAGGGGAGCTGCTGTTCTGCTTTCGACAGCACGCCACATTGACTAGGCACGCACCAGTGGGCACACATTTCGAGCAATGTCGGGGCATCGGCTTAGCTGAGTGCATTAGCGTGTTCTGCGCCGGATGCTTCACAGCGATGTCTTGTCTTTTGTGTCGCTCCTTCGTAGTTAAGGCAGATGTTTGTCAGTTTGGTGAATACGTCGTTCGGCGATTTCATCCCCTACTCTCTGTTGTAGTGTGATCGGTTTATCAAATTACGATGCCGTATTTTAAAATGTATTCTTTTGATGTCTTCGCCTGAATAAGGCAAGAAAATGCCTTTCCTGCGTAATATTTAGATTGAAATATAACTGGAGATTAACATATTGAATTTTGAGTGATTTGGTCGATTTTTGAGCGCCGATGAAATGTGTTGAGCTAGCCTTTGTGCTACTGCTGCCTGTCTGCCTTTGAGGTATCCTATTACCTTGGCATTGCGGTTTAGCAGCTCCTCCAAATGAGCCAAATAACGGCGGCTGTTGCGGCGCCCTAAAGCCCCCAAACTGCTCCTCTGCATGATATACGGGCCAGGGGAAAACGTATCAGTTGACCTCGGACGGGCATTATTACCCGGGCTGGTGTGCAGCAGTGCAGTTGCAGCACGGTGCTGTGTACGCTGGCGGTGAAGGACGGCCGCAGACAGGTGACGATGTTTCGGCTCCGTTCCGTCATCGACTGCGCTCCCACACCGCTCGCCAAGGGCGCTGACGAACTGCAATTAAAATATATCTACACGAATAAATCAAGGATACATTCATGATCAACGATCAATGTGCGCCTTACCTTGACATTGAAAACGCACAACACAGACGGTTACACTCTACAACACTCGCATTATTTTATGTCATGTATCGGCTTAAACTGTTAGCCCTTTACCTATGCAATTCCACGCTCGTATTTCCAGTTTTCCAGACGCTGCTCCGCAACGGGTCGTCATTAACAAACTAATCGATCACGTGCCTGGTGTTCGCGCCAATTCAGCGAGCATGTACCAGGTGTGAGCTGCTGGCTGGTGAAGCTGCTGGCTGGTGCCATTTCAGCGAGCATGTACCAGGTGTGAGCTGCTGGCTGGTGAAGCTGCTGGCTGGTGCCAATTCAGCGAGCATGTACCAGGTGTGAGCTGCTGGCTGGTGAAGCTGCTGGCTGGTGCCATTTCAGCGAGCATGTACCAGGTGTGAGCTGCTGGCTGGTGAAGCTGCTGGCTGGTGAAGCTGCTGGCTCGTGCCATTTCAGCGAGCATGTACCAGGTGTGAGCTGCTGGCTGGTGAAGCTGCTGGCTGGTGAAGCTGCTGGCTGGTGAGCTGCTGGCTGGTGAAGCTGCTGGCTGGTGCCATTTCAGCGAGCATGCACCAGGTGTGAGCTGCTGGCTGGTGAAGCTGCTGGCTGGTGCCATTTCAGCGAGCATGTACCAGGTGTGAGCTGCTGGCTGGTGAAGCTGTTGGCTGGTGAGCTGCTGGCTGGTGCCATTTCAGCGAGCATGCACCAGGTGTGAGCTGCTGGCTGGTGAAGCTGTTGGCTGGTGAGCTGCTGGCTGGTGAAGCTGCTGGCTGGTGCCATTTCAGCGAACATGTACCAGGTGTGAGCTGCTGGCTGGTGAAGCTGTTGGCTGGTGAGCTGCTGGCTGGTGAAGCTGCTGGCTGGTGCCATTTCAGCGAGCATGTACCAGGTGTGAGCTGCTGGCTGGTGAAGCTGCTGGCTGGTGCCATTTCAGCGAGCATGTACCAGGTGTGAGCTGCTGGCTGGTGAAGCTGCTGGCTGGTGAAGCTGCTGGCTGGTGAGCTGCTGGCTGGTGCCATTTCAGCGAGCATGGTCCAGGTGTGAGCTGCTGGCTGGTGAAGCTGCTGGCTGGTGAAGCTGCTGGTTGGTGTCATTCCAGCGAGCATGTACCAGGTGTGAGCTGCTGGCTGGTGAAGCTGCTGGCTGGTGAAGCTGCTGGCTGGTGAGCTGCTGGCTGGTGCCATTTCAGCGAGCATGTACCAGGTGTGAGCTGCTGGCTGGTGAAGCTGCTGGCTGGTGAGCTGCTGGCTGGTGCCATTTCAGCGAGCATGTACCAGGTGTGAGCTGCTGGCTGGTGAAGCTGCTGACTGGTGCCATTTCAGCGAGCATGTACCAGGTGTGAGCTGCTGGCTTGGTGAAGCTGCTGGCTGGTGAGCTGCTGGCTGGTGAGCTGCTGGCTGGTGAAGCTGCTGGCTGGTGCCATTTCAGCGAGCATGCACCAGGTGTGAGCTGCTGGCTGGTGAAGCTGCTGGCTGGTGCCATTTCAGCGAGCATGTACCAGGTGTGAGCTGCTGGCTGGTGAAGCTTTTGGCTGGTGAGCTGCTGGCTGGTGAAGCTGCTGGTTGGTGCCATTTCAGCGAGCATGTACCAGGTGTGAGCTGCTGGCTGGTGAAGCTGTTGGCTGGTGAGCTGCTGGCTGGTGAAGCTGCTGGCTGGTGCCATTTCAGCGAGCATATACCAGGTGTGAGCTGCTGGCTGGTGAAGCTGTTGGCTGGTGAGCTGCTGGCTGGTGCCATTTCAGCGAGCATGCACCAGGTGTGAGCTGCTGGCTGGTGAAGCTGTTGGCTGGTGAGCTGCTGGCTGGTGAAGCTGCTGGCTGGTGCCATTTCAGCGAGCATGTACCAGGTGTGAGCTGCTGGCTGGTGAAGCTGTTGGCTGGTGAGCTGCTGGCTGGTGAAGCTGCTGGCTGGTGCCATTTCAGCGAGCATGTACCAGGTGTGAGCTGCTGGCTGGTGAAGCTGCTGGCTGGTGCCATTTCAGCGAGCATGTACCAGGTGTGAGCTGCTGGCTGGTGAAGCTGCTGGCTGGTGAAGCTGCTGGCTGGTGAGCTGCTGGCTGGTGCCATTTCAGCGAGCATGGTCCAGGTGTGAGCTGCTGGCTGGTGAAGCTGCTGGCTGGTGAAGCTGCTGGCTGATGTCATTCCAGCTAGCATGTACCAGGTGTGAGCTGCTGGCTGGTGAAGCTGCTGGCTGGTGAAGCTGCTGGCTGGTGAGCTGCTGGCTGGTGCCATTTCAGCGAGCATGTACCAGGTGTGAGCTGCTGGCTGGTGAAGCTGCTGGCTGGTGAGCTGCTGGCTGGTGCCATTTCAGCGAGCATGTGCCAGGTGTGAGCTGCTGGCTGGTGAAGCTGCTGGCTGGTGAGCTGCTGGCTGGTGCCATTTCAGCGAGCATGTACCAGGTGTGAGCTGCTGGCTGGTGAAGCTGCTGGCTGGTGAGCTGCTGGCTGGTGCCATTTCAGCGAGCATGTACCAGATGTGAGCTGTTGACTGGTGAGCTGCTGGCTGGTGCCATTTCAGCGAGCATGCACCAGGTGTGAGCTGCTGGCTGGTGAGCTGCTGGCTGGTGAAGCTGCTGGCTGGTGAAGCTGCTGGCTGGTGCCATTTCAGCGAGCATGTACCAGGTGTGAGCTGCTGGCTGGTGAAGCTGCTGGCTGGTGAGCTACTGGCTGGTGCCATTTCAGCGAGCATGTACCAGGTGTGAGCTGCTGGCTGGTGAGCTGCTGGCTGGTGAAGCTGCTGGCTGGCGCCATTTCAGCGAGCATGTACCAGGTGTGAGCTGCTGGCTGGTGAAGCTGCTGACTGGTGAGCTGCTGGCTCGTGCCATTTCAGCGAGCATGTACCAGGTGTGAGCTGCTGGCTGGTGAAGCTGCTGGCTGGTGAAGCTGCTGGCTGGTGCCATTACAGCGAGCATGTACCAGGTGTGAGCTGCTGGCTGGTGAAGCTGCTGGCTGGTGAGCTGCTGGCTGGTGAAGCTGCTGGCTGGTGCCATTTCAGCGAGCATGCACCAGGTGTGAGCTGCTGGCTGGTGAAGCTGCTGGCTGGTGCCATTTCAGCGAGCATGTACCAGGTGTGAGCTGCTGGCTGGTGAAGCTGTTGGCTGGTGAGCTGCTGGCTGGTGCCATTTCAGCGAGCATGCACCAGGTGTGAGCTGCTGGCTGGTGAAGCTGTTGGCTGGTGAGCTGCTGGCTGGTGAAGCTGCTGGCTGGTGCCATTTCAGCGAGCATGTACCAGGTGTGAGCTGCTGGCTGGTGAAGCTGTTGGCTGGTGAGCTGCTGGCTGGTGAAGCTGCTGGCTGGTGCCATTTCAGCGAGCATGTACCAGGTGTGAGCTGCTGGCTGGTGAAGCTGCTGGCTGGTGAAGCTGCTGGCTGGTGCCATTTCACCGAGCATGTACCAGGTGTGAGCTGCTGGCTGGTGAAGCTGCTAGCTGGTGAAGCTGCTGGCTGGTGAGCTGCTGGCTGGTGCCATTTCAGCGAGCATGGTCCAGGTGTGAGCTGCTGGCTGGTGAAGCTGCTGGCTGGTGATGCTGCTGGCTGGTGAGCTGCTGGCTGGTGCCATTTCAGCGAGCATGTACCAGGTGTGAGCTGCTGGCTGGTGAAGTTGCTGGCTGGTGAGCTGCTGGCTGGTGCCATTTCAGCGAGCATGTACCAGGTGTGAGCTGCTGGCTGGTGAAGCTGCTGGCTGGTGAGCTGCTGGCTGGTGCCATTTCAGCGAGCATGTACCAGGTGTGAGCTGCTGGCTGGTGAAGCTGCTGGCTGGTGAGCTGCTGGCTGGTGCCATTTCAGCGAGCATGTACCAGGTGTGAGCTGCTGGCTGGTGAAGCTGCTGGCTGGTGAGCTGCTGGCTGGTGCCATTTCAGCGAGCATGTACCAGGCGTGAGCTGCTGGCTGGTGAAGCTGCTGGCTGGTGAGTTGCTGGCTGGTGCCATTTCAGCGAGCATGTACCAGGTGTGAGCTGCTGGCTGGTGAAGCTGTTGGCTGGTGAGTTGCTGGCTGGTGCCATTTCAGCGAGCATGCACCAGGTGTGAGCTGCTGGCTGGTGAGCTGCTGGCTGGTGAAGCTGCTGGCTGGTGAAGCTGCTGGCTGGTGCCATTTCAGCGAGCATGTACCAGGTGTGAGCTGCTGGCTGGTGAGCTGCTGGCTGGTGAAGCTGCTGGCTGGTGCCATTTCAGCGAGCATGTACCAGGTGTGAGCTTCTGGCTGGTGAAACTGCTGGCTGGTGAGCTGCTGGCTGGTGAAGCTGCTGGCTGGTGAGCTGCTGGCTGGTGAGCTGCTGGCTGGTGCCATTTCAGGGAGCATGTACCAGGTGTGAGCTGCTGCCTGGTGAGCTGCTGGCTGGTGAAGCTGCTGGCTGGTGCCATTTCAGCGAGCATGTACCAGGTGTGAGCTGCTGGCTGGTGAGCTGCTGGCTGGTGCCATTTCAGCGAGCATGTACCAGGTGTGAGCTGCTGGCTGGTGTAATTTCAGCGAGCATGTACCAGGTGTGAGCTGCTGGCTGGTGAAGCTGCTGGCTGGTGAGCTACTGGCTGGTGCCATTTCAGCGAGCATGTACCAGGTGTGAGCTGCTGGCTGGTGAGCTGCTGGCTGGTGAAGCTGCTGGCTGGTGCCATTTCAGCGAGCATGTACCAGGTGTGAGCTGCTGGCTGGTGAAGCTGTTGGCTGGTGAGCTGCTGGCTGGTGAAGCTGCTGGCTGGTGCCATTTCAGCGAGCATGTACCAGGTGTGAGCTGCTGGCTGGTGAAGCTGCTGGCTGGTGAAGCTGCTGGCTGGTGAAGCTACTGGCTGGTGAAGCTGCTGGCTGGTGAGCTGCTGAGTGGTGCCATTTCAGCGAGCATGCACCAGGTGTGAGCTGCTGGCTGGTGAAGGAGTGAAGGACGGTGGTGGCTTCTGCCGAGCGTGGCAGCCACCACAGCGTGGTGGACTCCGCGTCTCCCTCTGTTGTCGAAACATCCCTGTGCCTGTTCCTATGTTTCGTACGTATGTATTGACAATTTGGATCACAATTGACAATTAACCTTATTAGTGTCGGGGGGAGGGGCGGTCTAAAACGACCTCCCCCTAAGGTTTTTCCGCTCCTGTCCCCAAGCGAGTGGAGATACGGCCATCACACCTTTTTACTTTTCCTAAATATTCATTGGGCACATTTTGGCGCAATGCTCAAAGTTTTCAGCTCACCAGGGGGTTTGTTTCCAGTCTCCAGTCCCAGTCGTGGTTTTTAAGGGCATGTTTTGGTTTTCAGCGTGTCTCAGCTTTCAAAGGAAATCAATCCCCATTTTCTAACCGTTGCAATACTAGCTTACAACTTTCACGCCTTTTCTTGCTGCAATTAGTAGACATGTTGAACATTTCCTCATTTTTTTGGATTCCGCATGGGCACCTCCAGGGACGAATTTTGGGAGGCGTTTTGGGTCACATGTAAATCTGACAGATAAGAGTTTCAAACTCAGTGAACCTTCTTAGCTATCTTTTGTACAGCTTGTGCGATTTTCTCTCTCCTCTTTTTGGGTTGCCCACAGGCGACTCCAGGGACGGATTTTGGGGGCACGTGTTTGACTCCGTACACACACATTGTTTAGTAGCTCAAAACGTTATTTTTCAGTGGGGAATCTCGTGCAATATCATCTGCATGGACCACAATTGTATTGTGTGGCATAGGCGGTCCCAGGGATGAAATTAGGTGGCATTGTGGACCCACAATGTGTAACTACATAGCAAAAGATATCAACTTGAAACTTGATGACCTGTTTCAGCAATGCCTTGCACACGTTCCATGATTTTATTTTATTTTTGGTTGCTCAAGGGCGACTTCAGGGACGGATTATGGAGGGCATATGGTTGACTCCGTACACACACATTGTGTTGAGTGCATCAGAACGTTATTTTGCAGTCGGTAATCTCATGCGATATCTACATGGATCACAATTGTATTTTGGGGCATAGGCGGTCCCAGGGGTAGGAGGCAAGCGCATGGCCCAATGCTACAGGCGGTACCAGGGATGAAATAAGGGGGGGGGGGGGGATTGTGGGCCCATGGCGTGACACTACATAGCAAAAGATATAAATAAGCAAAGATAAAGATAACAAAAGACGAGGCTAATTCCCTCCCCTTCCCTTCCTGAGCACACCACTGCACAACTAAAAAACTGCAATGATTTACCTTTTCATGCATACACATGGTGCATACACAAAAAATATTATTGTGACATCTTTAGATACCCCCTTTTCAATTGCCTGGGGATGCCATTGGGTTAATTTTCCCCAAATTGTAAAATAATTATATGTTTATAGGATTAAAGGATTATATGAAGCAGAGATAAAAACCAGGGCTGCGGAGTCGATTGGTTTTCAGTTGACTCCGACCCGCGACTCCGAGTTCGACTCCGACCTTTAACCCGCGCCGTGCCGGTGCTCGGCGCCACCTTCGCCGTGCCGGGGGGGGGGGGAGGGGGGTGGAGGGTGTGTGTGTGTGTGTGTTTAAGACACCCCCCCTCTAACTCGAAAACTAAAAGGGCTAAAAAGACGCGGAAAAAGGCATTCGAAAATTCTCGACAAGCACATTCGAAAGTACTTCGGATTTTTTTCTTCTCTCAAGTCAATATTGAGGTCACCAGAGGTCATCAAAGGCCAAATTTTCCAGTTTTAGGACTTAGCTCCAGAAACCCCCAGATATCACAGGAACTATGATAGCTAGGAACACACGGGAAAAAACAATGGAAAGCTTTTGAAAAATGCAATCGTCAAGGTGTCCTCAGATTTTCGGAGAGTCAGGTCAATTTTGTTAATAAAATTTAGTCCGAATGTTTTTGAATGGATGGATTTCCAAGGTCAGGCCCGTGCTAAGCATAGCTTGTTGCGCAGGCCCTGACCCCACCACCGATCAAGCAATTCCTGGCGTCCGAAAGAATTTAGAAGCGAAAGTTTTACGTGCCCGACATACCTGGACACGGTCCGCCCCGCCCTCTGACGTCACCTGACCTTGAGTGTGACCGCTGCCACCGGTCACAGGCCATCCCAGTCCGGGGCAAATGGCGAGCGCCGAAGCGACTAGAACCTGGGCTGCCACTACCGGGTGAGGTCAAAAGTCCGGCGCTCTCCCAACTGAGCTACAGAGGCGGACATCAATCAATCAATCAATCAATTTATTCAGACATCCCTACATGGGGACAAATCACATGTCCGTAGGTACGGATAAACAGTAAGTAGGTATGTATATACACGCCCAAACACGCATACACGCCCACATCTAGGCCATGCCATTCACCGGCACACACTCAAACACGATCACCCATGAGGCAACACCAAAAGCCGAATGAGGCCCCAGGCGTCCTTGTTATTCTGAGCCAGAAGCCACCGGAGGGAGTCAGTAAGGCCACAGAGGGGCCGGGGCGTATCCAATAGCTCCCGGTCGACGCGCCCTCCGGCACTGTCCGCACAAGTGCCACTCAGGCAGCTGAGCCAAGAGTCCGGCTCCGAAAATGAAACAATGACTTTTGGTCATGCTTGGGTTCGAGTTTACAAATTCTAGCCTCCAACTCATTGAGAAGTTGGTAACAATGTTTTCGTTTTGCAAATCACGTGCAAATTTTGCAAAATCTTTTTCTTTTTGCAAATCACGTGTACTACTGGATATCACGAGTAGATCATCCGCGTAGGCAACTACCGGGACGTGATGGCCATAGACCAGCGGACCTAAGCCGCTGTCATCAAGCTGCTGAATTAGCGACAGCAAGAATATGTTGGTTAAACACGGCGATAATAGCGCCCCCTGTCTAACCCCTCGGCGCACGCCGAAGGCGTCCGACAGCGCCCCCCCCCCAAAAAAAAACGGACTCGCGCTGTCAGATGGGCGTACCAAGACGCAAGGAGCGCCCAGCTTCGCCGAGACAGGTGGTCACTGGCCCGAAGCAGGACGCCGGCATGCCATAATCGGTCAAAACATTTCCGTGCGTCTAAGTTGGCAACAAACAAGGGGGACCTACGAGACAGGTAGTGCTGTGCTGCCTCCTGTACAAACATGGTCGCCTCTCTTGTGCCACGGTGACCTAGGAATCCGAACTGCAGTCCGGAAGGTTGGAATGAGCTGCTGATTTCATCCAGTAGTATCATCTCTAGCAATTTTGACACTGTGGACACCAGAGAGATTGGCCTATAGCTGTCCGCGTAGTCTGGGTCCAGACAGCTTTTCTTTATGAGCGGTACAACCGTACTGCTGGAAAAACTGACCGGCATGCGCATTTCCGCGAGGCACGTGGTGAGAAGGCTAGCGAGGGCCTGTAACAGCGTCGGAGAGGAGCCGTTAAGAAGGTGCTCGGCGGTGACTCCGTCGGCACCGGGTGACGCGTCACGGTTCAGCTCCGGGATCAGGCGCGCCACGTCCTCGGCTGTGATTAGCCTGTTGAGACCCGGATTGGCCTGTGCTTTGGCCATCAAGGCCGCGACTCGAGTGCGCACTTCCTCCTGCTCTGCAGAGAGTGCCTCGTCGTCCGCGTGAATGGGACTGAAGTGTGCTTCAAAGTCCTTGGCGGTAAGTGTGGAGCGCGAGCCGACTGGGCCGCGGCGCGCGAGCTCCACGCGTCGCCAGAAAGCCTTCACCTTCCTATCTCGGCGCAGCACAGACAGGAGGCGAGCGCCGCTGTCCGCTTTGTCGCGCGCCGCGTCCACTCGGGCACGCCTGTATGCCCGTCGCGCTGCCCGAAAGCAATCGTGCATCACTGTGTGCCGGGGCCGGCCAGCGTCGGTCCACATTCGGTGCCAGAGGCGAGCACGGTCACGAGCAGCTGACACGGCGGGAGTCCACCAGGACTGTGGTGGCCTCCAGCGCCGAGAGCAGCCAGCATCAGCAGCAGCCTCATGGATGGACGCCGTCAGCTGGCTACCTATTTGCTCAGCATTGGGGAACAGGGGAGTCGTCAACGCCAGCCGCTCATGGCCAAGCACCTGCGGTAGCCCTCGTTCCGCTCACTGCTGCTCCAGTCTAGGACCGTGCGGCGGCTGGAGCAAGCGTCGTGTCCCGCAGGCTCCTCCTGCCATCGCTACTAACTGTTAGCATCAGCGTGCATTGTAGGGGCAGATGGGGGCTAAGGTTATCTGGACATGGTGGGGCAATCTTACACGACTGTAGCTGGTTATCCAAAAATGCGCGGGGCACCAAAATGCCTGCGCTCGCGCATTAATCGCCCAGTAGTTTAGGCTCCAGAGCTCATCAAATATCAAAAAGGGTATTTTTTACAAAACAGTTTTTTCACGAATAGCTTTTTGCCTAATAATGACAGGCAATACTTTTGATGCCATCGTGTTTGTCTCGTCAAAGCGCTTCGACTCATATTAGTGTTGACCAGGATAGGTTAACTTAAAAAATTGACCTCAGGTCAAGGTCAAGTCGTGACCCAAGTAGGTCATGTTGCATATGGGAAGACGTGCCTCGACGAGACAAACACATTGGTGTCGATTTCATCTCTATCGTCGTTATGTCGAGAGTTATTGACATACAACTGTTGGTGACCTCGGGTGACCTCGGCTGACCCTTTAGGGGTCACTGAACAAAATGGCACCTAGGTCATCAAAAATGGCATATAATAACTTGAACCAGAAGGAATTCGACTGCTATCTTGCGTATCCTTGGAATAGGAAGCAGCTGAATATTTCCCCATTGACTTATAATGAGGAGGTCACGAAATTGACCCGACCTTAGGTCGCTGATATACAAATCCAAGATACACGAATTGTAGATATATATGTGACCTTATGAAATCCTGTAAGTGTAAAACCGATCATTCAAAAACTGTGACTGTGGTACGACCACAAGTTTTTTTTTGGAGGTGGTGTCACGTGACCTGGTCTGGTGACCTGACCTGAGATGACCCGAGGTATTTTTGTTTACATAATGTGGGAAATTGATGCCCAAATAGCTGTGCCAAAAATGGCGGCGCTGCGCGCTGCCGTTTTTTCGCTATCCACGAAAAACCTGAGGGGAGGGGGGGGTCTAAACACCCCCCGGCACGGCGCGGTTAATTAGCTGAAGCTATTGTCAACAGGCACAAGAAGTAACCACCCATAGCAAAAATCCTCCCATTTCAAGATTTTGGAGCAGATTTAATGCAAAATATAGTTCACTGAAATGGATAGAAATTGTCTGACCATAAATTTCGATTTTATAATTCTAGAAGTCCAAAAATACAATTTGTCAGGTCTCGTGGCAATCTTACCATTCACATGGATTTTAAGCAATAATTGAATGCTATAGTTAATGAATGGTACAACGTTTAACTCGCCCGAGCAGGCTACAGTCACTTAAAACTTTTTTTACAAATTGATTTATCATGATCGTTTATTCAATTCTTCGGGGTGGCATTTTGGATCTACATCCGACACACCCTAGGTTCCATTTTGCCCATCGTGGTACACACCTCATGATTAAATATCATGAATGACAATGGAATCGAAGCAAACGAAGTCGAAGTGGCTTGACTTTTTGGTCATTGCCACCAGTGATTCACTGATATACACATGCAAAATAATTTGCCCACGCGCCGCTCATGACTGCCAGCAGGAGCCGGAGTAGGAAAATGTGACCGGCTCCGACTCCAACTCCGACTCCGGCCGAAATCACCGACTCCGACCGACTCCGACTCCGACTCCAACTTCGACTCCGGCCGAAATCACCGACTCCGACCGACTCCGACTCCGACTCCAACTCCGACTCCGGCCGAAATCACCGACTCCGACCGACTCCGACTCCGATTCCGACTCCGGCCGAAATAACCGACTCCGACCGACTCCGATTCCGACTCCGACTCCGACTCCGACTCCGGCCGACATCACCGACTCCGACCGACTCCGACTCCGACTCCGCCTCCGCAGACCTGAATTAAATATCACAAAAGACCAGGCTCAATTCCACCCCACCCCGCCCCCGCCCCTCCTTCCCCTCCTGAGCACACCAGTGCACAAATATAAAACTGCAATTATTTACTTTGTCATGCATACACATGGAATTATAAGCAGCCAAAACAGAAATAGAATCGCAAACAAATATTATAGTGCCATCTTTAGATACCCCCTTTTAATTGCCTGGGGACGTCATTGGGTGAATTTTCCCGATTTTTTTGTTTGTTAAAGGATTATATGTTAGAGCATATAATTAGGTGGCGAAATACATCAACATGAAACAAAATTGCGCTCAAACAACGTCCCAGGGCAAATAATCAAAAATGCTTGTTTCCCATGTTTTGCTACCTGTATCCGCCCATGGCAAAAATGTTCGCTTTTATTAATATATAAATGTAGTTCAAGCTGCAAGGAATCGAATGTCGCTTCCTCGGAGTGAATCGGTACAGTGGTTTCCGAGATACGAGGGGGGGGGGGGGGGTGCCAAATACCCCCCGACAGTTTTGTATCTTTTTTATCCCGACAGTAATAGCGTTAAAACACTCCGATACATACAACACGGCTATTCTGAGTGACGTGTCATGGTTAAAAGGCGAGAACATGTTAAACACGACATTCAGATGGCATGCAGACAAGGAACCAAAAACATGTTAATTGTTCTCGCACACGGTGGCGGACGCGAACATACACATCACACATTACATATCATGTAAAACATCCCTGAGTTTCCGTTTACAAGGTGCCAAAGACATCTCACGCATGTCCCGAGACAGGGTGTTATACCGCTGTACCGTACTATATAAAAAGCGGCGCTTGCCGGTTGCAGTTCTCACGCGCGGGAGGGCCAAAGCAGCGTCCTGGCGGGTGCTTCTGGAACGAAGTTCAGAGTTTGCCGAAAGCTTAGAAGCGAGAATCTGCGGTTCCCCGGTGCTGCGAATTTTGTGAAGAAGGTCGAGAGAATGAAGTTCGTACAGCTGCCGGGCGGTGAGCCAGCCCAGTTCATCTCGCACGTCCGATATGTGGTCGAATTTAAGTTGGCCAGAGACAGCGCGGAAGCAAAATGTAATATCTTTTGGAGGCGCTGCATGCTATTTTCTGACCCGTTACCGAAGACCGTCAACCGATATCGGACGTGCGAGATGACCACTGACCAGGGCGTCGACTCTTAACAGGTATAAGCGACGAGGGGATCTGATGACGCACGTGAGACAGGCCGATGAGGATACGGTTGTATTTTTTTTTTGACGAGGGCAGATACGTACGAGTCCCGTCCTTTCACGTCCCTCCAGATCAGGATCACCACATATGTAGGTGAGCACAAACCCGACCAGGGAGAGCAGGGTGCCCTTCTGTGTGGTGGAACAGCCCCCAGCCGCCGAGCGTCAGCTCCTGGCGTGTCTGCTCCAGCAGCAGCCGCGGGTTGAACCGAGCCGCAGCCGGCCAGCGCACGGCCGCCAGCTGGGCGTGTATCAGCTGCTGCTGCTGCTGCTGCTGCGTCAGCCGGCTGCCAGCGCTGCTCACCACCAGCAGCCGCAGCACGAACGTCGGCAGGAAGAGGCCGAACCTGACGGCCTCGGCGATGTGGGCGGTGCTGTCCCCGTAGTCCCGCGACAGCACGCTGTCCGCTGTCCCCGTAGTCGACAGCTGACCGGTGGTGGCTGAGGTGTCCCCGCAGTCGACAGCTGACCGGTGGTGGCTGCGCTGTCCCCGTAGTCGACAGCTGACCGGTGGTGGCTGCGCTGTCCCCGTAGTCGACAGCTGACCGGTGGTGGCTGCGCTGTCCCCGTAGTCGACAGCTGACCGGTGGTGGCTGCGCTGTCCCCGTAGTCGACAGCTGACCGGTGGTGGCTGCGCTGTCCCCGTAGTCGACAGCTGACCGGTGGTGGCTGCGCTGTCCCCGTAGTCGACAGCTGACCGGTGGTGGCTGCGCTGTCCCCGTAGTCGACAGCTGACCGGTGGTGGCTGCGCTGTCCCCGTAGTCGACAGCTGACCGGTGGTGGCTGCGCTGTCCCCGTAGTCGACAGCTGACCGGTGGTGGCTGCGCTGTCCCCGTAGTCGACAGCTGACCGGTGGTGGCTGAGGTGTCCCCGTAGTCGACAGCTGACCGGTGGTGGCTGCGCTGTCCCCCGCAGTCGACAGCTGACCGGTGGTGGCTGAGGTGTGCAGACTCAGCGTGGACACTGGGCAGTGAGCGGAGGTCAGCAGCGTCCCCGGCCAGCAGGCGCACCTGGTCGAATGTGTCGGAGAGGAGACGCAGGCGGTGATCGAGGTCGCCGCAGCGCTGCAGCCGGACGGATGCTGGTGGCGCGGCGGCGGCAGACGCGCTCTGCGGTGTCGGCAGCGACGGTGGGGTGACTGAACGGCTCTGGGGTGTCCCCAGGCCGTGGTCCGACCTAACCGGGCCTGCCGGACAGCACGCGGCGGGGTTCCTCTTCGCTGTGGACAGGAGCAGGCCGGATCGCCTTCCCGGCCTCCGTGGCGGAAGCTCTGCCGTTCTTCTGCAGGCTGTCTAGACGCCAGACTACTTACCTATTAACGTTGCCGTCGCCGACGCCACCGATGTATTCGTCACTGAGCTCGTCGCTGGCGAAGCGGAAAGTCGCATCAACAGCACCGCCACAGCGTCCGTCAGGCCGACCAGCAGGACGTCAAACAAGACCACCAGAACCGCCGCGAGGTGAAGGTGGACCAGCTGGAGACCGAACACCACCGCGTTCCAGGGTGGTCGCCGGGAGCAGCACCGGCAGAAGAGGTTCAGGCTTGTCCAGATGACAGTAGTACCAGCTGGAGACCGAACACCACCGCGTTCCAGGGTGGTCGCCGGGAGCAGCACCGGCAGAAGAGGTTCAGGCTTGTCCAGATGACAGTAGTACAGGAATCGCGCACACCAGAGCAGCTTGGCGAATGTCATTTTGCCGAATGTCATTTGGCGAATGCATATTGTCGAAGGATACTTTGACGAAATGGTTTTTTTGACGACATGTGAATATGCCGAAAGCAAAATGGCGAATGTTTTTTTGTCGAAATGCCTTTTTGCCGACGTCATTTTGTCGAAATGTCTTTTTGCCGACATGTCAAAAGGTCGAAATGTGATTTTGCCGATATGTAAAAAAGTCGAAATGTCTTTTTGCCGAAATGTCATTTTGTCGACATGTGAAAAAGCCGAAATGTCATTTTGACGAATGTTACTTTGTCGACGTGTGGAAAGTTCAAAATATCTTTTTGCCGAAATGTCATTTTGTCGACATGTGAATAAGTCGAAATGCCCTTTTGCCGAATGCCATTTTATCGACATGTGAAATGTTCGAAATTAAATATTTTTGCCGAATGCCTTTGGTGCCATGCGCAGCAATTGTCGTCTTGTGTCGATATTGTTTGTGTGCTCCAATCGCCATAAGCATCAACAGCGATCCTCCACCGGCAACCAAAGCGGAGCCGGCTATCGCTGCTCATAGTAGTTGCCCGCAGAGTGCACGCACCCACGCGATCCTAGTCGTTCTATATTTCATTTTCCGGCTCAAGCCGGAAAGCCGGAAGCTGGCCATGGTGCACTGATATCTGATTGGATGCTTGGTTCGTCGGTTATTCCCCGCTGAGGGGGAACCGTAGCCGGAGAGCTCCTGGAGGTAGAAGGAAGAGGCGCAGCCAGGCGGGGGGGGGGGGGGGGGGGGGAGGGAGGGGGAGGAAGGGAGGGGAGGAGGACAATCGCCCCTCCCCCATTCGTATACAGAGGATTTAGATGACCAAGTAATTTGTTGTCAGCTAATTGACCTTCAAAAACCTGCAGAGTGGCTATGAACCTTGCCGATAACTTTTTCCACCTCTAATGTAAACCCTGATGGGTGATGCAAAACTGCAGGAGCAAGGAGGGCAGTGGAGCAGGATGTGCTCGGCAAAAAAGGCATTTCGACCTTTTCACATGTCGACAAAATGACATTTCGGCAAAAAGGCATGTCGACCTTTCACACGTCGACAAAGTAACATTCGGCAAAACGACATTTCGGCTTTTTCACATGTCGACAAAATCACATTTCGGCAAAAGGGAATTTCAACCTTTTCACATATCGACGAAATGTCATTCGGCAAAAAACATTTTTTTTTAACATTTCCACAAAATGACATTTCAACAAAATGACATGTCGGCAAAAAGACATTTCGACATTTGACATGTCGGCAAAAAGGCATTCGCTATTTTGCTTCCGGCATATTCACATTTCGACAAAAAGACATGTCGGCAAAGTGTCCTTCGACAATATCCTTCCCTCTGTAAATCATGAATTAATGCATTTTGTGATGTTTTTTGGAAGGGACCACGGCAAACAATGCTGTTGAGGATCGGTTCAATGGTCTTTTTCCATCATGACAGCTTGATCGATGCAAAGTAAAAACGAGTCCATATAGCATTAGCGGAATGTAACGGCGCATAAGCACGTTCTTAGTGTAGGGTCATTATTATTATAACGAGGAGCCCAGAGAAGCTTGAGTCAACATGGTGTCAAACCAACGAGCAGCCAACTTATCGACCGGCACGTGAACATAATAGGAACTGCCCACGGCACCAACCTCAGGCAAAATATTACAAGGTAGCATGTCGTCAGGTTATTGACGATATTTATCAAAGGCAGAGCTGCCTATTTAGCTTTTCATGCGCCCAACAAGGGTTTGTTTGGCTTGGTCTTTAATCCACTGGTCATTGTTTGACTCCAGCTTTTGTCCAAATGTAGTGTATTTCATTGTTAAAGAAAATACAAGATTATAGAAAACAGGATTTGCCCTGGGGCATTTAATGTGGAAACACTTTTTTATTTGGTAGACCTACACAATAGTGCTAGCCTTGGCACGGCATCGCATGGATCTTAATGAGTTTGTATGCGATAATTGAAGATGTTGCGTGCTTTAGAGCATTTGAAGCGGCATAGTGCGTAGTTCTGTTGCAGTATTGTTGTGTATTAAGGCGGCCGCTCACTGGGCCATTCGGCGCGCGATATCACTGCGACGTTCCGCGGTTCCGCGGTGTTCAGCACATAAAAAGCTCGTCCGGACCAGCTTTATTCCGCGATATCGCGCGCTGAATGACGCAGTCTGCGGCCCGCATTAGTGTTGTTGTGTTTTCCTATTTTTGCGCATGAAGTGATAATATTATTGATGTTCTGTTGTAAATGTTGCACCGTATAAAATGATCCCGGCAAAAAACGAGGCACATTTGAGTCGAGTCAACAGTTGTCAACCTCTTCTTGAGTCTTGCGAGTTTGAGAGTCCTATCGTAACCGACTAGCTGTTAAGTCAAAGATAAGCTTATCACAAAAATATGAGTCAAGTACATTCCGGGACATCATAATACGCAAATACGAGATGACCAGTGTACCTAATCAAGAGCGGTGAAAACGTGTATGGCTAGTCCGCTCGTAGGTATGCCACCATTAATTTGTTTATGATTGCTATCGATATATAGGTACTTAGTCTCGGCCGCCAAAGCTACCATATAGGAAATCTTGCAAAGCAACGCGTAAACACACGTCATGTTCCCAAACGGCTAAAGGAGGCTACTTTGCTCTGCGGCACAGCATCACTGGCGGATCTAGGGTTCGACAATGTGGGGGGGGGGGCTAAAATAGAAAATTTCGCTCCGTTTCATCAGCGAAAAGTTGTTGACCGGCGGGGAGGGGGGGGTCGGGTGGTCCGGATAGCGAAAATCATTGACCGGAGGGGGGGGGGGGGGAGATTTTCCCCTAATTATCACTTCTTACAGTCAATGCAGGAACACGCGGGGCGGGGGACATCCTTGTATTGAATGTCCGCCATGTTCCTGTGGGGGGCATTTGCCCCTAATGCCCCCCCCCCCATGGATCCGCCAGTGATAAAAGCCAAACAACCCCAATTTTACCTCTTCTGTCGCTTTCAAACATGTATGTAGCTGAGTTCATGCTGATCTGATCTTGAATAGTTGAAAAGGCAAACAAATTTGAAACCTCTACTCATAGCACCCATAAAATGCACCGCGATAGGTACCTAAGCATGATGCAAAATGGGTGTCAGATTTAAAATTGGTACCTGAAATTACTTGAGTCTGGATATGACCTGAGGCCAAAGTATCCATCCCAAGCTATAGTATTTAAAATAACCTTGACAATGAAAAATATTAACCATACCTACACATTCACAAAAGTGTGAATTTTATTTGGCTCTACATGTTTACAGGGAAAATGAAAACAACGATATCCAAGTCCCAGTCACAATTCCTAAAATACTGTCGAAATGCGTTCCCATCACGCTGCTCTGCGCTAACCGCTTTGGCGCCAAAACGCGACGTTTTTTTAACTTACGTTGGTTGTAGGCAAGGGCGAACCCAGCCGACCGTTGGGGGGGGGGGGGCAAACCGTTTTTTAACGGACCTTACCTACACCCAATTTCGAATTTCTTTCCGGATTTGGGCCACTTTATTTTGCAACCACACGATTTCTATTTTTTAGGTTTTCGACCTTTTGGGATATCGAAAAAGGAAAGATGTCAGCTTGCAGTTTGTATTGCTCCGACATTGCCTTACAATGAGCAAAACTATGTCAATTGTCAGCTGTACCCAGGGGCGTCACCGATAATTTTTGAGTGGGGGGTCGGCTGAAATGTCGACAAAAATGTACCCAAATTTGTTATGCGTGTATTTAAGCTTTTGCAGCATTTTTCATGTTGATTTGCATGTTATAGTAGGTACTTGTTATTTAGCGCCGCGAAGCGGCGCGATTTTTTCTCTCGGGTTTGCCTGATAAAACCCCAAAACATGGGCATTTTTAGCTTCTTAGTCCTGTAGAGGATAAGAAGCTAAAAATGTTATTCATTCAATTCAGCGTTCCGACGAAACGAAGACGATGACGATGGTTTCGTTATGACGATGGCCACTGATGTGACGACGCGAAGCGGCGTGAACATTTGAACTTTAGGTCGTGGAAAACGCAATTTTAATATTGGAACCAGACCGTGAGTGGAGCCAAGCCTCAGGTAACCCCTTTTCCCGGTTGCACATCTCGGTATGATGAAAAATGTTGAAATGAAGGTAGTTTTTCATATACATTAGCTTCTAGGATCACGATGACCGGTGGCAGTCAGCGCTCAATAGTACATATGATAATAATAAATGTAGTCTGTATACATACCTATGTACCGAACTGTAACAAACAACTGGTAACGGTGCAAATAGTTTAAAGTAGCAAGAGGCAGACCGACATTTCCGCGCATAAATGGTCCCTGTGGATCTGGAGGAGCCTGGGGGAGATGGCTTGGGGAGATGGTCCTGGCCTGGTCCCCACTATTAGCTCTTCGGGCCAGCAAGTTGGGCACCACTGGAACAGCTTCCGGTTGCCGAGGTCCGCGTCTTTGCGTTCGCGTCGCCTTTTTCGGAGCTCGGCAGACTAGTAAACATGTAGCCCGCTTTAAAGTTAATATTTTATGAAGAGAGTTGGCCCTGGGGCCAGCAATTACCGCCAAGGAGAGCCTCTGCAAGACACTTAATGGAATTAATTTTCCAAATTTGTATATGCAATTGCGAAACTTGTGTCATGCCGCGAAGCGACGCAAAATTTTAGAGTTTTTGACTGTGGCTAGCTGGATTTTGACCGCTGTAATTTTGGGATGCCCAGTACCGTTCTAAAAACGCAAATATAGCATGTATTAGACTTCACGTCTTGGCGGGGGGGGGGGGGGGGGCATAGTTTGCCCCCCCCCCCTTAAACAGGCTGGGGGGGGGGGGGGGCGTGGCCCCGTTCGCCCCCTCCCCCCTGGATCCGCCCTTGGTTGTAGGAATCGCTCCAGATAGAAAATAGCGCCAGACGCGCCACGCATATTTGGAAATGTCGAATACAAAGTCCCGACCCATCATACTTTGGGAGCCATAAGTCAGTCAACACTCAAGATATTGCTTTGACATTTGGTTTGGGCATCATCCATACTTGGTTCTCCAATATATATATTCCGCTTTTTAATATGATTTTATATTGGATATGATTTTATGACAACACAAATTTGGAGAGAAAAAATCCACAAAATTAAAATTTCTAAACATATTCCAAAACCAGAATATATATTGGAGAACGAAGTATAGACAATACCCAAACCGAATTTCAAAGCAATATCTTTAGTTTTGGCTGACTTGTGGCTACTTAAAGGAAATAGTTCACCTTCGGATTTTTTTCTTCTTCAGAACACGATTTTATTATATTTTTTAATACAGTTTCTTTTTTCTGTTTAAAAATGGTCCTACATCGCGCCAATTCAGGACAGAAGGTTGCAAATTATTGATTTTATGGTGTGCGTTATTGGTCTGCGCATGCTCCATGGCAGTGCTGGCACTTTCAGACGGTACGGTACATCATATATGCGCCGTATTCCTTCGCCAAAAAGTCAAATATCTTCGGCTGGAGAGTCTTTTCAGCCAAGAAAAGTTCCAGATAAGGATTTCTCAACACTGGCTACAAAACTGCTATTTCAGTTCAAAACCCATGTTGAAGGTGAACTATTTCCTTTAAGTATGATGGGTCTTGATTTTGTATTCGACATTTCCAAATATGCACGCACCACTTTCCCTCCTGCTACCAAAATGCTACAAAATAGAGGAAACACGAACGAGGCAAAACATAACTATTTGTTTTTGTTCGCAAGAAGTTATTTTTCGCAGTCAGTACCCATTTTTCATCGCCAGTTTCGGCGGATTTGGGGGGGGGGGGCTAATTTCTATTGTCACCCCCCGTCGAGCGTGGGATGGGGGGGGGGATTTTGCCTCTGTCGCCCCTTCGGCCCTGGATCCGCCAGTGCACAGCATTCATCAGGCGTTTTAACTAGAGACATCTACTAGCTGGAATAGGAACTACAGAACTATGCGGCACAGCATGCTGCAGGCGTCTCTTTTGAGAGACATCTAACGGCTGGAATTAGAACTACATAACAATGCGGCACAGCATGCATTAGACGTTCCTTTTGAGAGACATCTAACGGCTGGAATAGGAACTACATAACTATGCAGGCACAGCATGCTGCAGGCGTCTCTTTTGAGAGACATCTAACGGCTGGAATAAGAACTACATAACAATGCGGCACAGCATGCATTAGACGTTCCTTTTGAGATACATCTAACGGCTGAAATAGGAACTACATAACTATGCAGGCACAGCATGCATTAGGTGTAGCGGTTGAAAGGCATCTATAGGCTTAAATAATATATGGATCTCAGCAAGAGCAACGAGTGGCTGCAGCTTCCGTGCATACTTGACACTTGACGCTTTTGAAGTGTGGTCCCCGTTGGCTGTTGCCGCTGCCTGTCACTGCGTGTTAGCTAACCGACACCTCAACTCTCCCGCCCCCGACTGTGCCCTGACTGCGCCCCTGCCCGGCGTCACGCGGAACCAACACGCTGCATGTTCCGGGATTCCCGCCGGCAGCCAGCATCATACATACATTGCGGAACCACCGTCCGTCGTGTCAGGGTCGAGACCTTCGCTTCCCGCTGCGGGCCGGTCTGCCCCACCGTCTCCGTCGCCACGGCCGTCCGCCACCGCCTCTGCCGCGCAGGCGTGTTGGCTGCCGACAGGTGGCGGCGTCGATTCGATAACGTGTCAGTTGGTCAGGTGGGCGGCGGCGGGGCGGTTGTGGAGCGTCTTCACCCTCGCGTCGGGTGATCTCCGTCTGTCGGTGAGTACCAGTGGGTCGTTCCGGGCGGGGTTAGCGAGTCAGCACCGGTGGGTGTGGGTCGGCGCAGGTGCGTTCGCAGGGGCTGCACCTGTGGCGGGAACAGGTGGGGAAGGGTGTGCATCAAACACGCTGTCAGCGGCGACGTGCGCCCGTCCGTGACACTTCTGACGGCGGTAATGCGTAGTATAATAGTGCGCCCGTCCGTGACAATTCTGACGGCAGTAACGCGCAGTATAATAGTGCGCCCGTCCGTGACAATTCTGACGGCGGTAATATAGTGCGCCCGTCCGTGACACTTCTGACGGCGGTAACGCGCAGTATAATAGTGCGCCCGTCCGTGACACTTCTGACGGCGGTAACGCGCAGTATAATAGTGCGCCCGTCCGTGACAATTCTGACGGCGGTAACGCGCAGTATAATAGTGCGCCCGTCCGTGACAATTCTGACGGCGGTAATATAGTGCGCCCGTCCGTGACACTTCTGACGGCGGTAACGCGCAGTATAATAGTGCGCCCGTCCGTGACACTTCTGACGGCGGTAACGCGCAATATAATAGTGCGCCCGTCCGTGACACTTCTGACGGCGGTAACGCGCAGTATAATAGTGCGCCCGTCCGTGACACTTCTGACGGCGGTAACGCGCAGTATAATAGTGCGCCCGTCCGTGACAATTCTGACGGCGTTAATGCGCAGAGGATTATTCGAGTGCGTGTGGCTATATGTGTCATTGTGTGCGGTGCACGAGGACGCAGGGGATAAGATAGAGTGGATTGAACCATATGTCCGGCAACTGGGAGAGGTCGCACTCGGTTTTAGAACAATGATCGGCGTACAAATGCCCCAGCTTGTGCATGTTCAACTACTGAATAATACATACATGTATCTTTGCGACGCTTATCATTAATTCCACGAGTTTAATTTGCAAATGCATGTGTGAACAGTTAGCGGACAGCAGTAACGTAACGAGTCTGCCTGGCTCCATAGGACCTTCCCCAATACACGGGGCAACGCAATGGCGCACGGTCTGTTATAATTGTTTACTGTGTAATGCAAGTACGAGTCACAATCAATGGGAAAATCAGGACCGTGGCCTCACGGTTGCACTGACACCCCGAGATCGCCGTCCCTTGCCAATAGCCGGGGAACTCACAGCTCAGCTAATGCATTCTCCTTCTGCGATCGGGGAAAGGGATGCTCTTCGAATTTCAGCATTTGAAAACTATTAAATGTCTTATTAAACCATGCAATATACGCGGTTGAACACGAATGGGAGAGCGACTATGATGAATGTAATAATGTAAAGAAATGCCGACTTCCGCGAATTTTGAGTTACACAAACTAGGTCTTGTGAAGTTTGGAAGCAAATTGTTATCAAAGCAAATATGGTTGAATATTTGGCTCATTGGCAGCATTGACTCTAATTAAAGCTTTCCCTTTGGCCTCTAGCTTTCGGATACGTCTCTTGTCTTCTGCAGACACTACTCAGAATCGAATTGATGGTGAGAACAATTAAGATAACTCTTGTTAAGATAATATTCGGACCGGTTTCGATATATTCTCTATATCATCTTCAGCGTAAGTGATGTTGCAATAGGTTACACAATTACATGACTACATTGGCGCAACATAATAAGCATAGTATACATCCTAGGTCATCATTTTTAAACTAATAGGGACAAGTTATAAGCATACACAACAAGAGTACAAATAGGTATCCTATATATGGCCTTGGGTATCGCTAATTTGAATGGATTTGAAAAGTTTAAATGACACATAAGAGTCAAAAAGCATGCGACATTTTCACGAGATCATCATCCGACTTCACTTCCATTACAGGAAAAACCCACTAACCTACATTAGTCTTGAGCCATCAAATAAACTAAGATACACTTTAAATGTATACTGGCGATTAATATCCGGATTATTGTGCCTTGTGTTGGCTCCTTCCAGCGCACCCAAGCGTTTTCGGTCTCTTGCTGAGCAGAGGACCGTGGTGTACTCTTCAAGTAGTTCCTTCGTCAGTGGTTCGGTGTGGTGCTCGTCGGTATGTTGGTGTGGCGATCCCTTGTACTTGTGGCCCTGCAGGCGGTGGTCCAGTGTGTCGACTGTCTTCCCAACGTACATGCTCCCGGGCTGCAGTGCGCAGCCCTCCTCGTTGTATTTAAACTGGTACACAACGTTGGTTTGGGACAGTGGTGTCTTGTCTCTTGTTAAGTTGTTGGCCACTGGCGGATCCAGGGGGGAAGGGGGGGGGGGGGGAGCATCAGTGGCAAATCCCCCCCATGAATCTGGGGGGGGGGGGATTCAACCCCCCCCCGCGCGTTCCCTGAACTGAATGTTGTGAAAAACAATGATCTTAGGAGAAAACTAGGTAAGTTAACAATTTTGCGGGAAAGTGAACAGTTTATCGTACAAATTGTCGGAACATTAATTCCATTAAATGTCTGGCAGAGACGCTCCTTGGCGGTAATTGCTGGTCCTAGGGCCCACTCCTTTCATAAAATATTAACTTTCAAGCAGGCTACATGTTTAGCTAGCCAGAGTTCCGAAAAATGCGTCGCAAACGCAAGGACGCGGACATCGGCACCCGGAAGCTGCTCCAGCGGTGCCCAACTTGCTGGCCCGAAGAGCTAATAGTGGGGACCAGGCCAGGACCATCTCCCCAAGCCATCTCCCACCAGGCTCCTCAAGATCCACAGGGACCATTTATGTGCGGAAAAGTCGTTCTGCCTGCCTCTTGCCGCTCTCATTCCATTTGCACTATTACCAGTTGTTTGTTACAGTTCGGTACATAGGTATGTATACAGACTACAGTTATTATTATCATATGT
>JAXIVJ010012849.1:0-38989 GCA_036785665.1 Chirona hameri | reverse complement strand
AATTATTATCGCAGCTGTAAGGTATTCATCTCGAACCAATATCAGTGATCGAAGAGGGTGAAATCGCTCAAAAGTAAGGAGGCCAGTTACAGGGGCGCAGCCAGGGGGGGGGGGGGGCAATTGCCCCCCCCCCCCTTACGGGTCACAGGGGGCCCGCCGATTGGCCCAGATACCATTTGCATTAGCTAAATGGCTTTCAAAAAGTCACAGAGGAGTCCTCAAACCAGGCAAGGGTCACTCTGGTGCATGTCAAGGGCCCTCAGACACAGACTTGTCAATGATTCATATTTGTCATGAGTCGATTCACAGTGATTCACGGACCATAATGAATGATTCAATCATGATTCAATCACTCAGCATTACCATAATGAATGATTCAATCATGATTCAATCACTCAACATTACCATAATGAATGATTCAATCATGATTCAATCACTCAACATTACCATAATGAATGATTCAATCTTGATTCAATCACTCAACATTAAAGGGAAGTGTCGACTCCTTTGTCTAACTCCTTTTATTTTGAATGTGCGACTCTAAGATTGTATGAGCGTGATAGGGAGGTCATGATCTACCTGTGTGCCAATTTTCATGCACATCAGAATAGTCTGCTGTTTGACCTTAAACATATGACCTGCTCTAAACCCTTTGATTTTGAATGTGCGACTCTAAGATTTTACCAGAATGATCACTAGGTCGTGATCTATCTGTGTACCAATTTTGAAGCCAATCTAAATAGTCCGCGAATGTATTTCCGAATGTGAATGTGAGCTAATTGGACACGCGTGCTGTTTATTTTGATTATAAAATGATATTTATAATATTTATTATAATTGCAAATTCCAAGTTCCAAAAGCATTAACCCGCGCCGTGCCGGGGGGGGGGGGGCGTTTAGACGCCCCCCCCCCCCTCCGTTTTTTGCCAATAGCTAAAAAACCGTTGAAGCCAGGTAGCTGAAATTTTCAGTACCTGTCCGCTGAACATTTTTACAACTTTTGTGAAACCAAAAGTTTCAGGTCTTATCAGGTCAGGTCACCAGGTCAGGTCACGTGACCCAACCTCAGAAAAAGTTTGTGGTCGTGCCACGTCTACAGTTTCCGGGTGATCACTTTTAAACTTTTAGAGTTTGATAAGGATATCATTACCTACAATTTGCATATCTCGGATTTTTTTATTCGGTGACCTAAGGTCTGATCGATCACGTGACCTTCCCCATTATAAGTCAATGGGGAAATATTGAAATGCTTTGCTTTCCATGTAAACGCATCCAATCAACGTTTTTTCTTCAAGATCATGTAGTAATAGACCATTCTTCATTACCCAGATACTATTTTGGTTTATTTTACCCCCCACAAGGTCATCCGAGGTCACATGAGGTCACATACACTTTTTTGCCAATAACTTTTGATCGAAGAGAGATAGAAACTTGAAGAAGGCACGAATGTGATTTTCTCGTCAAGACGCATCGACTCATATGCAACATGACCCACCGTGACCGACTTGGTCACCATGTGACCTTCACCTGAGGTCAAATTTTTTAATTGACTTTCCATGGTCAAGATGTATATTTTTCGATGCGCCTTGCCGATGGAAACACGATGGAGCCACAATCAATGCTCTATCTTGAATATCAAAAAAGTTATTCGCGAAAAACTTTTTCCAAGATAACAGCCATTTTGACCTTTGATGACCTCTGGAGCCTCAAATATTGACCTGAACTCAAATCTGACGGTAAAACGTTACTGGAGCGTTTCAAGAGCTATCTATTGCTTTTTTCGGTTTCGTCCTAGCTATCATAGTTCCCGAGATATCGTGGGATTTCAGGATCAAGTTACCTAAAACGGGAAAATTTGACCTATGATGACCTCTGGTGACCTCAATAATAACCTGAGCGAAAAAATGACTGAAGTAGTTTCTAAATCATTTTTGACGAGCTTTCCAACGCTGTTTTTCGTTTTGCGCTACGTTGCCTAGGAGCAGAGTTAGAAGGGGGGGGGCGTCGAAACGCCCCCCGGCACGGCGAAGGTGGCGCCGAGCACCGGCACGGCGCGGGTTAATGACTTTACGTTTCACTTTTGTAAGCGAATAGAACATTTATTTTGATTTTGCATTAGGTATTATTTTGTATAAAGCATGATGTGGAATAAAGTGGCGCCGATACTAGGTTTATGAACCAAAGTATGAGTTAGTTACCTTTTCTAAGTATTTAGGTACCTACCCCTAACTCTACCTGTTCCAAGGTATTCACCTAGTTAGGGCTGATTGAACAGTGGCTTTGTGCCCACTGGAGTTGGACACAAAGCCTCGCTTTCTTTACACATAGATGAATTACAGGCTACAGCTCAGGACACAGCTCATAGACTCGGCCATTAAGTGCCTGGTTTGTCCACAGGGCACAGATTAATGCTGGGCCGCTGGCATATTTTGTGGATAGTTTATGCTGTCGAACCAAAAAAGAATGATTCTTTGAGCAATGAATGATTCAATCAGCCTATTTTCTCTGTATGAATGATTCAATCAGTGACTCACAACAGGTTTGCGCATGAGGTGAATCGATTCATGAGTCATTCATTTGAAATAAGAATGATTCAATCAAAAGTAGTCGATTCACATTGAATCATTGACAAGTCTGCTCAGACACTGAAGGGCTTTCGAAGCCGGCCCAGGGGGCCTCTTGGGCATGTCCAGGGGCCCATTGAGCTTACCGATGGGCCCAAAAAACTGTCCAGGGGCCTCTCGAGCATGTCCAGGGGCCCCATTGAGCCCACTTAAGGGCGAAAAACATGCCCAGGGACTTTTAGAGCATGCCCTGGGGCCCATTGAGCCCACTCAGGGGCCCCAAAACCGGCCCAAGGGCCTCTAGAGCATGTCCACTTGTCCAGGGGCCAATTGAGCCCACCTACGGTCTAAAAAACTTGTCCAGTGGCCTCTCGAGCATGTTCATGGGCCCATTGAGTATGTTCAGGGGCCTCTCGAGCCTGGCCAGGGGCCCATTATAGTCTGTTTTGGGCCTCTTGAACCTGTCCAGGGGCCCATTATAGTTTTCCCAGAGGCCCATCAAGTCTGTTCAGGGGCCTCTCGAACCTGCCCAGAGGCCTCTCGAGCTTGCCCAGGGGCCCATTGAGTCTGTTCAGGGGCCTGTCTAACCTGCCCAGGGGCCTCTCGAGCTTGCCCAGGGGCCCATTGAGTCTGTTCAAGGGCCTCTTGAACCTGCCTAGGGGACATTAGTCTGTTCAGGGGCCTCTCGAGCTTTCCCAATGGTCCATTGATCCTGTGCAGGGGCCTCTCGAACCTGCCCAGGGGCTATCAGAGTCTGTTCAGGGGCCTCTCGGCTTGCCAAGGGGCCATTGAGTCTGTTCAGGGCCCTCTCGAGCTTATTCAGAGGGCCATTGAGTCTGTGAACGGGGCCCTCGAGCCTGCCCAGGGGTTGCTAGCCGTCGCCTGGAGCGCCTGCTAGCCGTGGTCGGCGCAGTCATAATGAGCGGTAATGTCTCTGACCCACCTGGTGCAATGTTTTCTTGGGTTTAAAATGGTAATTTGATAAGTCTGATTTGTGAAATTTGAATTCGGGGCGGTGGTAGTACAAAACAATTTAACAATTTTCCTCTCAGGAGAGTGTATGCTGCAATATTTGTCAGCCAGGGGCGTCGCCGACGGGAGGGTCGGGGGGGGGGGGTCTGAGCAAACTCCCCCCACTTTTAGAAGGCGGGGGAGGGGGTCGACCCTCCCCACCTTTTGCGGGGAAAATTAGCAATTTATCGTAAAAATTGCCTTTGCAGTGCAGTCCAAATCCAGCTATCTAGTGCCAAAAATTTGAAAATTTCGCGGCATGACATAAGTTTCGCAACTGCTTATACAAATTTGGAAAATGGGAAAAAGAATTTCATTAAGTGTCTGGCAGAGGCTCTCCTTGGCGGGAATTGCTGGCCCCAGTGCCCATTCCCTTCATAAAATATTCACTTTTAAGTTTCAAGCAGGCTACATGTTTAGCTAGTTTGCCGAGCTCCGAATAGCTCTCTATAGCTCTCTATAGCTCTCTATAGCTCTCTGTAGCTCAATAATGACGTATCATCCCAAATAATAAAACAAACTTTATTTGTATAAAGTTAAGTGACTTTTGGAGAGGAAAAATATCACCATCGTTTTCAGCAGCACTTACTTCATATTTTCGACTACAACCAGCGTATATTTGACAACTTTCAGAAAGATGGAACAATTCAGGGGCGCAGCCAGGGGGGGGGGGGCTATGGGGGTTAAAGCCCCCCCCCCCCCCGTCGCGGCTCAGAGGGGCCCATCTCGGGTCTGAAAGGAGCCCATCGTGGAATCAGAAAGGGCGCATTTCAGGCATGATAACACCAATTTTAGCCTCAGAAAGCGAGCATCTCAGGTCCAGAAAAGGCCCATCTCAGCTCTCAGGCCCGGGAAGGACCCATCTTAAGTCCGGAGAGGGCCCGGAAAGGGACTCAGAAAGGGCGCATTTCAGGCCTGATAAAACCAATTTTAGCCTCAGAAAGCGAGCATCTCAGGTCCAGAAAAGGCCCATCTCAGCTCTCAGGCCCGGGAAGGACCCATCTTAAGTCCGGAGAGGGCCCGGAAAGGGACTCAGAAAGGGCGCATTTCAGGCCTGATAAAACCAATTTTAGCCTCAGAAAGCGAGCATCTCAGGTCCAGAAAAGGCCCATCTCAGCTCTCAGGCCCGGGAAGGGCCCATCTTAAGTCCGGAGAGGGCCCGGAGAGGGACTCAGAAAGGGCGCATTTCAGGCCTGATAAAACCAATTTTAGCCTCAGAAAGCGAGCATCTCAGGTCCAGAAAAGGCCCATCTCAGCTCTCAGGCCCGGGAAGGGCCCATCTTAAGTCCGGAGAGGGCCCGGAGAGGGACTCAGAAAGGGCGCATTTCAGGCCTGATAAAACCAATTTTAGCCTCAGAAAGCGAGCATCTCAGGTCCAGAAAAGGCCCATCTCAGCTCTCAGGCCCGGGAAGGGCCCATCTTAAGTCCGGAGAGGGCCCGGAGAGGGACTCAGAAAGGGCGCATTTCAGGCCTGATAAAACCAATTTTAGCCTCAGAAAGCGAGCATCTCAGGTCCAGAAAAGGCCCATCTCAGCTCTCAGGCCCGGGAAGGACCCATCTTAAGTCCGGAGAGGGCCCGGAAAGGGACTCAGAAAGGGCGCATTTCAGGCCTGATAAAACCAATTTTAGCCTCAGAAAGCGAGCATCTCAGGTCCAGAAAAGGCCCATCTCAGCTCTCAGGCCCGGGAAGGGCCCATCTTAAGTCCGGAAATGGTCCATCTTGAGCTCAGAAAGGGACCATCTCATGCCTGGAAAGGGCCCATCTTAGGTTCAGAATGGGCCCATCTTAGGTTCAGAATGGGCCCATCTCAGATTTTGAAAGAGCCCATCGTGAACTCGAAAAAGGTCCATCTCAGGTTTGGGAAGGGCCCATCTCAGGTCTGGAAAGAGCCCATTTTAGCCACTAAATGGACTCGTCTTAGGCTCAGAATTGGCCCATCTCAGGTTTTGAAAGGGCCCATCGTGAATTCAGAAACGGCCCATATCAGGTCTGGAAAGGGCCCATCTTAGGCTCAGAATGGGCCGGTCTCAGGTTTTGAAAGAGTCCATCGTGAACTCAGAAAGGGCCCATCTCAGGTCTGGAAAGGGCCCATCTTAAGCTCAGAATGGGCCTGTCTCAGGTTTTGAAAGGGCCATCGTGAATTCAGAAAGGGCCCGTCTCAGGTCTGAAAAGGGCCCATTTTAGGCTTTGAAAGTGAGCAGCCTGCATCTCAGGTCCGGGAAAGGCCCATCTCTGCTCTTTGGCCCGGGAAGGGCCCATCTCAGATCCGGAGAGGGGCCCATCTTAGGCTCAGAAAGGGCCCATCTCAGGTCTGGAAATGGCCCATCTTAGGCTGTGAATGGGCCCGTCTTAAGCTCAGAATGGGCCCATCTCAGGTTTTGAAAGGGTCCATCGTAAACTCAGAAAGGGACCGTCTCAGGTCTGGAGAGGGTCCATTTTAGGCTTTGGAAGTGAGCACCTCAGTTCCGGAAAGACCCATGTCTGCTCTTAGGTCAGGTAAGGGCCCATCTCAGGTCCAGATAAGGCCCGTATAATTTGGCCCTGAAAGAAGAAAAAAAAAGGTCTGGAGAGGACAGGGGAGGCCCATCTTTGAGCTGGAGAAGGACCGTTTCGGTAAATTCGGCCCAGAAAGGCCCCATGGCTGGTTAGGGCTCATCTTACCTTTGAACTCAGACATGACATGATCAATGATGCTCACTTGCAGACCAGAAAGGGCCCATCTCAGATCTGAAAAGGGCCCATCGAAGTCGTAGAAAGCCCCCCCCCCCCCCTGTCTTGAGTTTGGGAATAGTCCAATTTAGGCCCGGAAAGGGACCATCTCAGGTCTGGAAAAGGCCAATCAGAGGTCTTGAAAGGACCCATCTTTAGACCAGAAAAGGACCATCATCGGCTCAGATGCCTCAGAAAGCTGCCCATCTGCATCTCGGGGGGGGGGGACAAAGGCCCATTTTGCTAAAATTCGAGGGAAAATGCCCCCTGCCCTCGGGCCCAGGGCGAAGTGGGTTACATTAACCTTGCGGCGTCAGGCGTCAGCAGAGTATGGGGGACGAGGCATTGCCAAACATATACATAAATACAATGCAAATGAGTTGAGGCAGAACAAAAGCCTTGGTCGAATGAATCTTGAATCCGCTTTCGTCATCATGATTCCTGATCCCATTGTTTTTAAGATTTGTGTGAGGGGTTTCGGTAATTGGTGGTATATATAGTGGCGGAGGCGGGGGAGGGGGCAGGAGGGACAAGTTGCCCCACAACTCCAGCCGAATTGAAATTAACCAGCCATTGACGGGGGGGGCGTTTAACGCCCCCTGATCAATTTTCGTAAGAGCTCACAAACCAATAGCCCCATTAACGTGAAACTTCGGATGCCTTCTTCTAAATCACGTTTACGTCTTCTGTGAAAAGATAAAGCAATTTCGTAGAATAAATTTCGAGTTATATCGAATTTAGCGACGTTACTACACACGAGTTTTACACCAAAATCAGCTCAAATGTAACAGACCGTGCAAATGCCATATTTTGAGCAAAATGCAATCCAAAAACGTCAAAAGATAGAAAATGATAAGGGCTACAACATAGCTATCTGGGATTAAAAAGAAAAGTGTTTTACCCCAAAAAATAAAACAAAAATGGGGAAAATGCCTACAAAATAAAATTTGTCAAGGCTATTAAAAAAACGGAATATATGTCAGAGAACCACATATGGGAAACTACCATACCAAATTTCAGAATATCACCATTGTTGACTGACTTATGGCATCTAAAGTATGGGTAATTCATGACGTCATATTTCACAATTGCGTTGTTTGGCTTTTATGGACCAGATACAGACAAATCAATGGCACCACTGTATTTCTGAGACAAAACTGGTCTAGCAACATGTTTTTTTTAAATTTAGATTGATCAATTTCAAATTTTGACCTTCAGTGACCTGAACTTGACATTAACTTCCCGTAAATGAAGTCAGGTGGTAAAATGACAAGCACTATCGAATAATACGTGAAAAATAACTCATAAAACATGTGTTGCATGACTTTCTTAGATATTTTGAGCATAGTGCCCTTTTGTGACCTGACCTTGACCTTGACTTTGGCAAACAATCTCACTTTAGCTCATGCGGGATGTGTATCATACCTATGACAGGACTTTGGGTGATCATGGTCATAATCGAAGGCTTTGGATGGAAAGTATGGCCCATAAACTCAAATACGTCGATTTTGACCTTTGACCTGACATTTGACCTCACTTCGACATTTTTTAGTATGCTTTAGATTCGTCTCATTGAGAGATTTCGATTGCCGCATTGCGCGTCTCTCTGCCATCATTGGTTCGGAAGATAACCAGGGGGGGGGGCGTTTAACGTCTCCCCCCCCCCCAGTCAATGGCGTTCTGCTGAGACCCCAGTCAGTGCCGGGTTAACGCTTTGGCGTTGCATGAAAAGAATATACTTCCACAAATCACCTTTGCTCCCCTAACTATGAAGAGCTTCCGCCGTCCCTGATGTTGTCACCCCATCTGCCCCTTCCCTTGCTAGACCCCACGTCATCACTACCGGATCCAGTGTGTGTGTGTGGGGGGGGGGGGGGGGGGCAAAGCGGCAATGCGTCGTCACTGCCCACAGGCCAAATACAATTACTAGGGACAAGCCAAGTACACATGTACTTTAACATGGGACCATATTAGGGATGGATGAAAATTACACATTTTGAATTACAATTTTTTATTAAAAAAAACTGAAAATAAGTAAAAAGTTAAATAAAATTCCTTTTTTTAAATGATTTTTTTTTTGGGGGGGGGGGGGAGTTGGGGGCATCAGCCAATGCTAAGGGGCCCACTTCGGTTAGCCCCCCCCCCCCCCCCACCCCGTCGTAATATTCTGGCTGCTCCCCTGTGAAACATTCCCTTTAACCTGCGCACTGCAGGGGCTTTGCGCCGAACACGAACTGCAGGGGGGTTGATTTCCGCCCCCCCCCCCCCTGAGATCTCGAAAACTACGCAACGTAGCGAGAAGCGGAAACAGGCATTTGACAGCTTCATACATGTTCTATCGAAAGTATTCCAGTGTTCTTTTAGGTCAGGTCAAAATTGAGGTCACCAGAGGTCATCAAAGGTCAAATTTTCAGTTTTTTCCTGTTTTAGGACATCGCTCCAGAAATTCCCATATATCTCAGAAACGATTATAGTTAGAAACAAACGGGAAAAAGCAAACGCCAGCCAGTGAAATTTGCAATCGCTAGGGTGTCCTCATATTTGATATCAGGTCAATATTTGAGGCTCCAGAGGTCAAAAAGAAAAGAAAAACGTTTTTTTTGCTAAATCGTTTTTTGCAATTAACTTTTTACTTAATAAAGATAACGGAAAACTGTTTACGCCATTGTGTTTATCTTGTCAAGGCACTTTGAATGATATATATGGTGACCTTGTTAAGTCAACTTAACAATTTTACCTCAGATCAAGGTCAAGTGGTGACCCAAGTAGGGCATGTTGCATATGGGAAGACAGTGTCTCGACGAGAAAAACACATTGATGTCTGTTTTACTTCTCTATCTTCATTATGTCGAGTTATTGACAAAAAAGTGATGGCGACCTCGCATGACCTCAAATGACCCAATAGGGGTCACTGAACAAAACTTACTTGGATCATCAAGAATATCCTATAACATGATCCAGAAGTAATTGGACTAATATCATGCATATCCTTGAAATAGGAAGCATTTGTATATTTCCCCATTGACTTATTATGGGGAGGTTACGAAATTGACCTGACCTTAGGTCACCGATATCAAAATTCCGAGATAAACGAATTGTAAGTACTGATGCCCTGATGACATCCTGTAAGTTTCAACCTGATCGGTGAAAAACTCTGGCTTTGGCACAACTGCAAACATTTTTGGTGGTGGGGTCACTTAACCTGGTCTGGTGACCTGACCTGAGATGACCAGAGTATATTTTTTTTCTTCAAAGTGTGCGCAATTGATGTCCTAACAGGTGTACCAAAACCCGGCGGCGCTGCGCGCCGCCGTTTTTTCGCTATCTTTGAAAAACCTGAAGGGGGGAATCAAACCCCCCTGCAGTGCGAGGGTTAACCCTTTGAGTCACATTCGACAGACATTTTTTGTTTCGAATATGAATTTCTGAGCTGTTCCGCACATTCGTCAGGATCAGGTGTTACATTTCGGAGACATCGTTTTTTTTGTTTTTGTTTGGAGACATCGTTTAGGTAACTGCAATAGAAACTGTTCAGCTATGCGGCACAGCATGCATCAGGCGTCCGCTTTGAGAGACATCTATTGGCTAAAATAGGAACTGCATATTATGCGGTACAGCATGCGTCAGGCGTCATCTTTGAGAGACATCTATTGGCTGAAATAGAAACTGCAGAGTTGTGCGGCACCTCATGCATCAGGGACGTATCCAAGGTGTGTGTGTGGGGGGGGGGGGGGGGAGGGGGGTACTGGGGACATGCCTCCGCCCGAGGAAACCAGTTTACACTGGATAAAATGCGATTCTGCTGACGACCCGACGCCATCCCCCACCCCCCCCCCCCCCCCGGTCAACAACTTTTCGCTGACGAAACGGAGCGAAATTTGATCCCAACTGACGTGGTGCCCCCCCCCCCCCCCGATACAAATCCTGGCTATGTGCCTGGCATGCATCAGATACCTAATCAAACGGCGGGCTTCGAGATAAATATGTGGGTCGGGATAGGAACTGCTGAGTACTGACCAGTATAACACACTATTAATCAGGCATCATCCTTGCAAGCTTCATGAGCAAGAATAGGACGCACATCACAGCATGCGCTTTTAGTCTTCTACCTACTCGTATGCTGTTTAGGTCTTTTGCCTGTATCAGCATTTTACTTTTACTTATATTACTTTTACCAGCGCTTATAAAGCGAAATATGCTGCTGTTTTTACTGTGCATACATGATTCGGATTCTTGTCTGATTGTGCAATGTCTGTGTTTTGCGTGAACTCGCGTTGTTTGTATGTTGTTAACCTATACGAGTACTAGTGTGACTTAAACCATAAGTGGGCTCTGGGCCTGTGGTTGTTCTGCCGATAATAGGTAAGCAAACGCATGCAAGTTCACTGGCGGATCCAGGGGGAGGCGGCATTAGGGGCAAATCCCCTCCCCCTACACACACAGGAACATGGGGGGGGGGGAATTCAATACAAGTATGCTCTCCTCCGCGTTCCTGCATTAGCTGTAAAAAGTGATAATTATGAGGAAAAAAACTCTCCCTCGGTCAACGACTCATTTGCGCTGAGAACCCGATGCCACCCCCGCCCTGGTCAAAGACTTTTCGCGCTGACGACCTGACGCCACCCCCGCTCAACGAGTCTTCGCGCTGACGAACCGACACCACCTCCCACGTCAACAACTTTTCGCCGATGAAACGGAGCGAAATGTTTGCCCACCCCCCAAACTCGAACCCTAGATCCGCCAGTGTGCAAGTTGCAATACATGTGATGCAACGCTTAAAACGCCCAGCATTAGCTGAGCTCTGCATTAGCTGGCCGGCAGGACAGTCACTGGCGACACCGATCCGTGATCGCTTCACCTGACATGCTTTCAGAAATGTCTACGGAATATTTCGCAGAAACAAGAGTATCTATACCTATTGTAAAATAACCCATTTGGCACGTTTGACAACTAGGCGTTACATCGTTTAGCATGAAATGTGTGAAACGTAGCTTCCGCGAACTGCATGAAGTGAGCATTTTGAACAAATAAAACACCATCTTCCCTCGCTGAAAGTCCGATTAATCCGTTTCCGTCATTTACACATTTAAAAGCGAATCTAAGGCCTCAGTGGATCTGGGTTCTGATCCCGATTCCTGGGATTCGTGTTTTAGGATCCCGATCAACGCACATGCATAGTTACATAAGTAAAAACCCGTTGAAATCTGTTTTATGTTTATCTATAAGCACAGGTCAATCATTTCATTGTGCGCATACATACTCATTTGCATACAAAGTTAGGTACACGCCCATAACGATATGATAGTTACCTATTCTTCCGTTCTTCCGGGGGAACAGAAGTCGAAACGTATCTTCAGCGCAAACTCAAGGACGACGTGAGCCTATTGTTTAATTCGATTTATAAGCCCGAGGGTATTGAAATATCAACTCCGTTGACAGCACACGCTAAGCATATGGGATATTTAACACCACGTATTACAGAATATATTTCTGAGCAAGTATGCCGGGTTCAGCGACTACCCACACGCTAACACTTAACCCAGATAGGTTCCCGTCACAAACTGGACACTGTCATTGGCAACTCGTGAAGCTCGCTACATCTGATAGCACATTCTGTCTTTACTTGATAGCTGCTGGAATCAGGCCGTTACACAGTCGACTAGCAGTGGTTATCATTGCCCCTCGACAGAGTCGTCGTGGTGACCAGCCGTCGCTGACCGCTCAGAGTACCGCCACCGAGAACAGCGGCGGGTCGCACGATCATGGCACCGCCACCGAGAACAGGAGAGGGTCGGAGGTCTCCACTGTCACCACGTCCGCCACCGGCCGGTTGGAGGTGCTGATCAGCTCGCTAAAGGCCATCCTGTCTCCGTTCAAGTCCCACCGGAGGCCGGTGGTGGTGACGACTGCTGCTGGTGCGCCGACCGGCACCAGCGAGCACCAGTCGGTGCGCAGCTCGGCCGGCAGCCGCAGCTCGTGCCGCCCGGCCGGCAGCAGAAAGGAGAGCGACTCGGGCGCCAGCAGGAACACAGGCGCCGTCAACAGGTCCTGAGCCGTGAACAGCGTGTTGACGTTGGCCAGGATTTGGTCGATGCGGCCGCTGTTCTCCGCCACTACGGTGACCCAGGCCAAGCCGGCCGGAGCGCGTTCCGCCACCACGCGCAGTGCTTTGGTAAAGTCGGTCTCGTCCTGGTTTGGTGTCGCGATAAAATGGCGCCCGCTGAAGAACGCCCGTGTCTCGTCCGTGATTGAATCAAAATCCCCGGTTATGAAATCCGGCAGTTTGGCGGCTTCTGGCGCGTGCTTGTCCTGATCCTCTATTAATTTCCTGAGCACGTTTGTACCACCGTCAACCGACAAACGGCAGCTCGCCCGGTTCCAGACGCGTATAACTTCCGCTTCCCTGCCATCTATCGGCCGGTTTAGAAGCACACATGCGTACTCTCCTCCGCCAGGGGTGCTCAAGTACGTCAGAACTTGAGCTGGGTGCCATATCCTCGCTTCCGCAGTCTCCGATGACATGCTGCAGAATGGTAAATCATTTGTTTACATCGGGTGGCACACATGTAAGGACCAAGACTGAGCAACGCAACGAAGCCGCGATAAATTATCGTTACAGCTATGAGCGTCTATGCCACAATATTCCAGCAGCTTTGAGCCTGGAACTGACAACTGGACAGAAACTAGAGAGAAAGTGTGACTGGATTTCCATAATCAGCTACATAAGAGGCGGTATAGGTTATTTCAGACTTGCTCTGTTCCAAGCAGACTTGTATTCAACTCAATCAATCGACTCAAGTTACTCCCGTCGTCAGGGGCGGATTCAGACAATCTTCAGGGAGAGGAAGGAGGGGGGGAGGGGGGGGGGGGGGCATCAATTGCAGTGGTGCCCCTACCGGTATACCCAAATATGAAAACTCAACGGATTTGGTCCACTATATTTTGAGGGTGCCCCTATTTCAGCATTTTTTTTAATTGAAAAACGTTGGCTATATGTATTAACAATATCAGTCGTACCCTTGCTATCATCGAGCAGTACATCTTATGCATGCGATAGCCATGGGCGGATCCAGAAAATCTTCAAGGAGGTCATCTATTGCAGTGGTACCCTACCTATACCCAAATCTGAAAACTCAACGGATTTGATCCACTATATTTTGAGGGTGCCTCTATTTCAGCTTTTTTTTATTGGCAACGTTGGCTTCAGTATTTGCAATATCAGTCGTACCCTTTCTATCATTTGAAGTGCCGCGGATGGTGCTAAAATATATTATTTGTACAGTTAAGGGCGGCCCCAGACGGCTGATGAAGAATTGACCAAGAGGGAAGTCGAGGTTCGTGACCGGGGGAGGTTGGAAGCCGTTTTTTTTTACGAGCAGTAAATCTTATGCATGCGATAAGCTATTATTGCGCCGCGAATGCGGCTCCAAAATTTGAAGTTTTTAGCGGATTGGAGAACTAATTTTTGCCATTGGAACCAGTATGCAGGGTCAAAACGAGGAAATATGTCTGGAGCAAAAGGTGGAGTCAAAAGACATATTGCGCCCCGCCCCCCCCCCCACATTTAAGGCCAAAGGTAGGATCATGGCCCCCATACCCCCCCCCCCCCCCCCTGCGGCCGCCAGTGTGTACAGTCTATATTAGACCCTTTTGTACTGGACAAGAACACTGATTTATTGGAATTTTTCGCTTTATTTTGTTTTTGTCTGGATAACTAAGCCCTAAAAAATCGAAAGGATCCATAATCTATATGTATCAGCCCAAGGGGGCCTCAGGGCCCCTCGAGCCCGATACGTTGTTGCCTCTGGTATAAAGGCACGTTGGTGCCCCTTCATAGCCCAAGGGACGGGAGACATGAAGGGAAATTTTATGGCTTAATTTAGCCATTTTAATTTACCATCATTTCGCGAGTTTTTTATATTCTCCAGCGACCAATGCTTGTGATTTCATGGCGGCACCAGACCATTGTTTTCCCTCCTGGATTTAAGGAAGCCCAGTGGCCCGGTACCTCTCCTCGCCCCACAGTGCCGCCTACCGTCACGATGGTGCCCCTGACACACCGGCGCGGTGGTACCCTTGGTTCACTGGCGCAGTGGTGCCCCTGGTACACCGGCGCGGTGGTGCCCTTGGTTCAAAGAACACTGAATCATTTGCGCCGCGTAGCGGCGCGGATTTTTTTTGGCTTTATTTTGGTGGTGCCTCTGGTGCAGCGGCGCGGTGGTGCCCCACGGCGCGGTGGTGCCCCACGGCGCGGTGGTGCCCCTCGCCCAAAGGGGGGGGGGGGGGGTCAAGACCCCCGTGACCCCCCTGAATCCGAAATTTCTGGGTTCTGACCCGCAAAATGAAAAAAACTGTTTTTTTTTTAAATCACCACAAATGCAAATTTTCAAAGATGTAAAAAAAAACGGAATATATGTGAGAACTGAGTATGGACAATACCCAAACAAAATTTCAAAGCAATTTCTCTATTTTTGACCGAGTGATGGCTCCCAAGTGTAAGAAACTCATGACGTCATTTGTAAACAAAAAAACGTTTTTTTTACTTTTTTTGACAAGATACGAACACATAATTACCTTTTCCGTATTTCTTTGACAAAACTGGTCTAAGAACATGCCTTTTTATTTATATTTATCAATTTCTAATTTTGAGGTTTTCTGACGAGCAAAATCGCTGTTCTGGACGTGGTCGAGCCGAGGTCATTCACTTGACCTGGAAGGTCACCCGTTGACCTGAAACCTAAAAATCGCATACTATTAGATTCCTCTCATGACAGGCAACATGCTGGTTCTTACCGCATTGCTCTAAGTTGCTTGGTTTGGAAGTACAGGGGGGCTGTCAGCCCCCCCCCCCCCCCCGTAGGGCAAAGGTGAAAAAAGCTCCCGTAGGCCGTAGGGCGAGGGTTAAGTAAGTTAATGGTGGTTGGCCGGCCATCAGACAGCTCCCCCCTAAATCCAGCATGTTAAACACTATTTTCAAGTTAAACCAATCAATATTTTGCCTTGCATTCTTGCTTCCAATGTCAGTAGCCAATTCCAAAGTCAGACCATAACTCACCTAGGGTCTAGGAAAGTAAGGAAACCAATGTCATCCACCTGGAAAATCATGGTGAAAAGAAGAATAAATAAAGAATGAAAATTACCTGTCTGAGCCTATTGATTTATTATCTCCCACAAATCTGTATTGTCATGATCATTATTTGCTTCATATTATTAGAATATCAGAAAATTGTTGCCTCATGCTCATTATTCTGAAGAAGAAAAAATCAGAGATGCAGACATCTCTGGTGTCTAAAGGGAATATGGCTTTGCCTAGATTATGTTAGAGCAGGGGATGACAGTATCTACACTACAACCATACTAAACAGAAACTCAATGGCAACACTCTTTAAACAGCACAACCACCCTAAATTACATTGAGGAAATAAGCAATCCAGGTGCATCATGTTTCACTGCCTATAATGTTGTTATCCTGCATTCATTGCACATTCCAACACAATAAGTTAAATAAAACAATTCCCATATTCTTCGTCACACAAACAAAAACACTGAGTAGGCATTTTCATGAATGTATTGATCACAACTCCTATCCAGGATATTGATGTTGAATACCTTGATTTATCAATCATACATAAGGTTAACATCCAATCACTGGTCACGTCTAAACACCAGACTTTTCATGCTATTGGTGGTGTGGAGTCCACAGTCCACCAACAGACACAGTCCACAGTCCACACTGTGGACTGCAGACGATAAGTTGACATAAGTTGACAGTTGACACACTAAAGCACCAATACACTGCAAGAAAATCAGGTATTTCAGTGTGACCACCTTACCATAATGACAACTCAACACAATATTAACAGCATAAAGAACAATGAGCCTGACACATAAAAACAGATTGTTACACAAATAATTTCATTGGATGACTATTACGAATATTTACCTTTGTAACAACGGAGAAAAGCAACATTGAAAAATAATACAATAAAAGAGAACAGCTGCACTACAGGAGATATATCCTATTTACATTGTTACTTAATGCTCCATAGTTCATGTAGTTATGTGTGCCACAATCTAAAAAAATACTAGGGACAAATCCAGGTAAATGTGTATTTAAAGGTGTGCCTACTGTTTTGGAATGTCAAAAATATTTTTGTCATACAGTAAGTAGCTATTGGTTTGATTGTTGTATATGATGAAATTAACATCTGGAGCCCCTTTAGTTGAATTTTTACTTATATTGTTTTGTTTATTTTTTGTTTCAATATGTATAAAACGATCGCCACTATGGCGATGTTATGTAAAACAGCGCACATAAGACAATACAATTACGGTCACATCATGCAAGATAGACAAGTTTTGCACAGCACTGAACTTTATTATGTGCAAGTTTCGTAGCTCTGCATTGATATATTCTTCAAAAAATGGCCATCGGCCATCATCGAAACGGGGGCGGACCGTGTCCAGGTATGTCGGGCACGTTAAACTTTCGTCTCTAAATTCTGCCGGCCAACAGGAATTGCGCGATCGGGTGGTGAGGTCAGGACCTGCGCAACATGCTCTGCTTAGCGTGGGTCCTGACCTCGAAAATCCATCCATACCAAACATTCGGACTTATTTTTTTTTTTAAACCGCAGGGTCCGTGAACAGGCCTCTGCTCCTTATCGGTACCCGAAGGGCTGACCACACGACGGGAGTAGACATAAAGACATAAAAGAAAAGTGCAACAAAGAGCCTCTTGGGCCCATCCGAGGTTGCACCCCCCCCCCCCCATCCCCCCCCCCCTCCACCAGTCTCGCCCCTTCAAATCACCTTACTCTACCTGCATAAAAGAAGGCTAATCCCACGAGTATTTATGAACTAATCCCTTCTCTGTAAAGTATTTATCCAATCTAATTTTGAAGGAAGCAAGTGTCACTGCATCAGCGACATCCCCTGGTAGCATATTCCAATGTCCTACAACCCTTCTACTGAAAAATGACTGTCGTAGCCTAGTCCTACTTTGTTTCATAATGAGTTTATGCTGATGACCTCTACCTCGATTTTCCCTATTGAACTCAAACATACCCTTTAAATATCCAGAATGCTGACTATTTACAAATTTGAAGACTTCAATTAGATCTCCTCTTAGCCTTCTATATCTAAGTGAAAACATACCCAATTTCCTTAATCTATCTTCATAAGGTAAACTACCAAGACAATTAATCATTTTTGTTGCCCTTTTTTGAACTCTTTCTAACAACCAGCAATCTTTCTCATATGTTGGAGACCAGGCTTGTACACAATACTCCAAATGTGGTCTAACGTATGCACAATACAGTTTTGTTATTACCTTTTCACTCTTGTAGGAAACATTTCTGTTAATGGCCCCTAGCATTCTAAGTGCCTTTTTCCTAGCTTCTACAACCTGGTCTGACGCTGATAGTCTATTGTTTACCACGACACCTAAATCTCTTTCCTTTTCAATCTGCTCCATTTTCTGCCCACCCATTTCATACCTATGTTTACTGCTAACCCGTCCAGCGTGCATAATCTTACATTTACTCAAATTGAATTTCATCTGCCATGCTTCAGACCACTCAACTAGCTTGTCCAGATCTGATTGAAAAACATCCTGATCATGTTTTCCTCTAATAATCCTGACAACTTTTAGATCGTCTGCAAATTTCAAGACTTTGCTGTCTATACTGTTCTCAATTGCATTCACAAATATTATAAAAAGCAATGGGCCCAGGACTGAGCCCTGTGGAACCCCACTGAGAACCTCCTTCCATTGTGATTGGCACCCATTCAATATAACCCTTTGCTGGCGTCCTGAAAGCCACGTTTCTATCCAATCCAGAATCTTGCCCCTGATCCCATGAATTTTAAGTTGCAACCCCAGTCTTGTATGGGGGACTTTGTCAAATGCTTTACTGAAATCAAGAAAAGCTACATCTAGCTGTTTACCCTGATCAACGCTATCTGTTGCAACATCCAAAAACTCCAGAAGATTAGTTAAACAAGAACGGCCCTTCCTAAAGCCATGCTGTGTATCTTTGATGAGTTCATTTTGCTCCAAGAATTCAACAATCTTATCTTTGATGATTGATTCAAGCACCTTGCAGACTAATGAGGTCAGACTAACTGGTCTATAGTTTTCCTCTTTACTTCTATCTCCCTTTTTATGAATAGGAACAACATTTGCTCTTTTCCAATCAAGTGGAATTTTACTATCTGCAAGTGATTTAGAAAATATTATGGCTAATGGAACCGACAACTCCCTTTCAGATTCTCTTAAAAGTCTAGCATGGATTTCATCAGGTCCTTCTGCCTTGTTAGGCCTTACTTTCTTTAGATATTCTAGAACAAGTTCACTACTTATGCCACCTAGCTCTCCTATAGTCTCCTCTGTCTCTAGCTCAGTAACTTCAGTCGATTGATTGAATTGAATACAAGTATGGTTCCAAGGGTATAGTGGGAGACATCATACCTTATGCAGAAAAATATCTTGCCCTGCGCTAGCCACCGGTACGTAAAAACACTGCCTGAGGCCCTATAATCCAGCTTTAGGTAAGGACACGAGCCATTTGACCTTGAACTCGCCTGACCACCGGATGACGTCACTGGCGGCAGTCGGCTCAGTCGGCGCTGCGCTCACACGGAACACGTAGTCAGCCGCCAGTTACAGCTCGCCAGTGACGCACGCGAGGGGGGTGGGGGGCGGTCAGATGACCCCCCAACAAAAAATATGAGGGGAACGCATCTCAAGGACCCGTATTCTGGCCCATACCTGGCAGGGGCCGGTCTTGGTCAGGCCTTATCGAGGCAGGGGCCCGATGCTGGCAAAGGCGTGATATGAGGCCCGGTCAGGACGAGGGCCCGGTCCTTGCATATTCTTGATGCAAGCCCGTTTCTGGTAGGGGTCCGGTCTTGGTCAGGCCTGAACGATGCAGGGGCCCGGTGCTGGCAAAGGCGCGTGGCATGGGGCCCGGTCAGGTCGAGGACCCGGTCACAACAGGACCCAGTTCTTGCATATTCTTGATACGGGCACGTTTCTGGTAGGGGTCCGGTCCTGGTGAGGTCCGATCGAGGCAGGGGCCCGGTGCTGGCAAAGGCGTGATATGGGCCCGGTCAGGACGAGGGCCCGGTCACAACAGGGCCCGTTCCTTGCAAAATCTTGATACGGGCCCGTTTCTGGTTAGAGGTCCGGTCATGGTCAGGTCCGATCGAAGCAGGGGCCGGTCTTGGTCAGGCCCGATCGAGGCAGGGGCGGCCGGTGCTTGACAAAGGGGTATATCAGGGGCCCAGTCAGGCGTAGAGCCCGGTTCCTTCGAATTATTAATATCACTGGCCCATTCCTGGCATGGCAGGGGCCCGGTCTTGATCAGGCCAGCGGTGGCGCCATCGGGGGGGGGGGGGGGGGGGGCAGGAGGGGAAGTCGCCCCCTGTCGTCGGGTAGGGGGAAACATATCTTTTTGCCCCTCCTGTCATTTAAGGAGGCCCCTCCATGCTTCAAAGAGGCCCCATCTTGTAGGCCCCATCGCGGAGGTCACAGTTGCCCCTTGAAGCCAGAGGGAGTCCTATGGAGGTCAGAGGGGGCCTTTGAAGGCCAGAGGAGGCTGCATCTGGAAGTCAGAGGGGAGGTCAGAAGTGGCCCCTGTGGGTCAGAGGGGTCCTTTGGAGGTCAGAAAGGTTACTGAAGGCCAGAGGGGGCCCTCTGGAAGCCAGAGAGGCCTTCTGGAGGTCAAATGCCAGGGGTCCCATGCAAGGGCGTAGGCAAGGGGGGGGGGGGGGCAAGGGCATAGCCCCCTGGAGGCCAGGCGGGCCCCTCTGGCGACCGAGCGAGGGCCCCCTGGGACCGAAGGCCCCAGTGGTTTTGATGGTGTCAGGCGCCCGCGAAACGCCTTATATACGTCGCATAAAAGAACGCCCACGAACCTAAAAAATCGTAACACGAATAAATAACAGCACTTGCTGGTCTGTTAAAGGCATACATATGTAAATACGTATACACAAGGGCCCTGACAGTGTGGAGAGGGCTCTCTACCAGCTTTTAAAGGACCCTGCCGATATGCATATGGCCACCTGACGGCATTTAGAAGGCCCCTGTCGGTTGTAGAGGGCCCTCTGCCGGCATGTATAGAGCCCTGCCGATCTGTGGAGGGTCCCTGCCGATCTGGAGAGGGCCCTCTTCCGGCCTTTAGAGGTCCCTGCCAATCTGTAGATCGCCCTGCCAATCTGTAGGAGGCCTCTGCCGGCATTTAGAGGGCCCTACCGACCTGCAGGGGGCCCTGGCGGCTTTTTTTTTTCTTTTTTTTTATTGCGTTTCTTAGTGGCATCCAATGTAACACTGGCTATTAGACCACAGCGTCATACATGCGCATCTGCCAAAATGTAAAAGCATACACATAAGAGTGGATAAAAACGATGATGACATGAGAGTGATACAAGCATATAAACACATTAAAAGACGCCATGCGATAAACTGTAAATGCTAAAATAACCTAAAATCTGACGAGGAGCGAGCTACACAGTAAGACTACCCTTCACGCTCTTCTTAAAAGACCGCACACGGCTATTGCCACGAACATCACAGTTGAGCTCGTTCCACTTCCGCACAGAACGCACGGGCACGGTCATCTTTGTCGACTCAAGTCTACATCGAGATGTTTCAAGCAGACCGGCAGATGTTGAGCGCGTGACACGTTCGGACACATCGGCACGATACGATACAAGTGCTTTGAGACGCTCGGGCCCATCATGCTGGTGTATGATCGAGTGCATGAGGACGCAGTCTCTGTACTCGATCAGTGCGTTAAATGGCATCCACCCTAATGCCCTACGTGATGCAGTGATGTGTTCATGTCGGCGCTTTTTGGTGACAATGCGGGTGGCGAAATTAATGACTTTGTCAATCCGGTGACGCTGTTGCTGTGTAGGTGGTGCCCAGGCCGGTAGACAATATGTGATGTGTGGGAAGACGAGTGCCTGAATGAGATGTGTTAGTGTATTCTGCGGGAGAGTGTCTCTGAGCTTGCTGATGGTGATGAGACTACCGTAGCAGCGCCCCGTCACGTTGCCGACCTGCTGCTGCATGTTCAGCTCTGGATCCAAAACTACGCCAAGAATTTTGATTTTGGGTGCAGGTTTTAGTTCTGCGCCATCAAAGCTAACTTTGAAGTCCGAGGTTTTTTTTGAGTGATGACGCAGTTCCGAAAAGTATCAGCTCGGTTTTAGCGGGGTTTACTTTAAGACCACTGCTTCTGAACCATGCGGACAGAGCAGCGAGGTCGGCCTCCACGGCGAGACGCAGCCCGGTTAGGTCGGCTGACGTAGGTGGCGCGGCATGAATGAGTTGTGAGTCGTCAGCGTATGAGATGACAGATGCGCGACTGGGCAGATGACATGACAGGTCGTTGGTGAAGATGTTGAACATGATGGGTCCGAGTATGCTTCCCTGAATCACGCCATGGTTTACATCAGTGGTTGCGCCGCTCCCTACTGACTGGGTACGGTTCGAAAAATAGTCAAGAAACCAGTGCGATGAAATACCATACCAGCCCAGCCTGATGAATAACAGGTTGCGGTCCACACAATCGAAGGCTTTAGACAAGTCACATGACGTCAGGCATGCTACACGCCCCGCGTCTCTGTGGGTTGCTATCGTGCTGACCAGGTCAACGACGGCGCTCTCAGTGGAACGGTTGGGGCGATACGCATACTGAGTGGGTGACATGAGGCGATTTATAGACAAATATTCCGTCAGCTGAATACTAATTACTTTCTCCGTAATTTTAGCTGGCACACTGAGGACACTGATGGGTCTAAAACTCGCAGGCTGTGATCTGTCACCAGATTTAAAAATCGGTACCACTTTGGCGTGCTTCCACAGGGATGGCACCTTCCCGGTGATGATGGAGGCGTTGACGATGCGCAGCAGGTGCGGGCCCACCGCCGCGAAGCAGCGCCTGAGCAGCTGCAGAGACACGCCGTCGCTGCCGACCGCTCTGGAGCCGCTCATCCGCCTCAGGGCGCAGCTGAGCTCCGGCAGCGTGGCCGGCCGGACGGTGAACGCCGCGCCGCACACGGTGGGCGGGCGGGGCAGCGGCGGCGGCCCGTCTCGGCGCTCCGCCAGCTCCTCGGCGATCCGGGTTCCCACCTCGGCGAAGTAGGTGTTGAAGCGGTCGGCCGCCGCAGCGTCCGGCACGTCACCTGGGCCCGTGGACTTCCCTGGCCCCAGCGCGTGCTTCCGAAGCTCGGACCACATCTCCTTCATGCTGGATGGTGCAGAGAAGAAGTCCGCGCGGGCGGCGGCCAGCCGACGTCTAAACTCTCTCCTCAGCGAGGTGTACCGCCGCTCGCTCTCCGCACCGCCCTGGGCGTCTCTGCTGCGTCTCGCGGCGTCCCTCTGATGTTGCAGCTCGGTCAGATCGTCATCGAGCGTGAGCCAGTGAGCCTTTAGAGGGCCCTTCCGGCATTTGAAGGCCCTTTCGGTTTCTAGAGGGCCCTGTCAACCTTTAGAGGACCCTGCCGGCCTTAAGAGGGCCCTGACGATCTGTAGATCGCCCTGTCAATCTACAGAGGGCCTCTGCCGGCATTTAGAGGGCCCTGCCGACCTGTAGAGGGTCCTCTTTCAGCCTTTAGGGGCCTTGTCGATCTGCAGAATGCCCCAGCCAATCTATAGAGGGCTCTCCGCCGGCCCTGGCGGCCTTTAGAGGGCCCTTCCGGCCTTTAGAGCCGTTAGAGGGTCCTGTGGTCAAGGGCGGATCCAACCGGCCGTTTTTTTTTGGGGGGGGGGGGGCCGTTTTTTAGCGGACCTAACCTACCCCCAATTTCGAATTTCTTCCCGGATTTGGGCTACTTTATTTTGCAACCACACGATTTCGATTTTTTTCTTTTAGGTTTTCGACCTTTTGGGATATCGAAAAAGGAAAGATGTCAGCTTGCAGTTTGTATTGTTTCGACATTGCCTTACACTGAGAAAAACTATGTCAATTGTCAGCTGTACCCAGTCCCAGGGGCGTCGCCGATAATTTTTGAGTGTGTGGGGGGAGGGGTGGTCGGCTGAAATGACGAGAAAAATGTACCCCAATCTGTTATGCGTTTATTAGCCTTTGCCGCATTTTTAATGTGGATTTGCGTGTTATAGTAGGTACTTTTCGCGGCGCGATTTTTTTTTCGGGTTTGCCTGATAACACCCAGAAACATAGGCATTTTTAGCTCTTGCTCTTGTAGAGGATAAGAAGCTAAAAATGTTATTCATTCAATTCAGCGTTACGACGAAACGAAGACGATGACGATGGCTTCGTTATGACGATGGCCACTGATGTGACGCCGCGAAGCGGCGTGAACATTTTAATTTTAGGTCGTGGAAAACGCAATTTTGATATTGGAACCAGACCGTGAGTGGAGCTAATCCTCAGGTAACCCCCCTTTTCCTGGTTGCACATCTCGGTATGATGAAACATGTTGAAATGAAGGTAGTTTTTCATATACACTCGGATAGTAAATCACGATGACCGGTGACAGTCTCCGCTCAATAGTACATATGATAATAATAATTGTAATATGTATACATACTTGTTTGTTCCATATAAATAGAAGTAAAAAGCAAAAACGGAAATGCGTTTTTTTATGCATAGTAATGCTGTGAGAGGTGGTCGATTTGTGTCATTTAAAGGTCATCAGTCAATCATATTTGAAGATATCGACTTCAAATTTGGTACACATATTCACCGCACAGGTCTCGATCACATATATTCCGGTTTTTGGATACTTCTGATTTTTTCTTGAAAATTTGGTAAAAACAGAAGATTTTTTTTTTTGAATTTCTCAAAATTTTGAATAAAAACAAACTACAAAATCCGAGATAGCAGTTTGATAGCCCGGTCTATTGTCAGTAATGTGATTTAAGACAATTGAGTTTATCTCAAACATCGTACCTTTGACAACGTTTTCCGAAAACCATTATTTTGCAACAAAAACCGAAGAACATGACGTCACTCTGACGTCATTCCCGGTTGACCTATCCTAACCTCATATTTGTACTTTTGCTTTCAAACCATTTGCACTGTTACTAGTTGTGTGTTACAGTTTGGTGCATATGTATGCAGTTATTATTATCATATGTACTATTGAGCGCTGACTGCCGATGGTCATCGTGATTTAGTATCCGAGGCTAATGTATATGAAAAACTACCTTCATTTCAATATTGTTAATCATACCGAGATGTATAACCAGGAAAAGGGGTTACCTGAGGCTTGGCTCACGGTCTGGTTCCACTCACGATCTGGTTCCAATATTAAAATGTCGTTTTCCACAACCTAAATTAAAATTTTCACGCCGCTTCGCGCCGTCACATCGATGGCCATCATCATAACGAAGCCATCATCATCGTATTCGGTTCCTCGTAACGCTGAATTGAATCTATAGCATTTTAGTTTCTTATCCTATACATGGCCCACCGCCTATATTTCTGGGTTTTATCAGGAAAACTTGTTAAAAAAATCGCGCCGCTTGACGGCGCTAAATAACAAGTACCTACTATAGCATGAAAATCCACATAAAAAAATGCTGCAAAGGCTTAAATACACGAAGAAAAATGGGGGTACATTTTTCGGATTTTCAGCCGACCCCCCCACACTCAAAAATGCTCGGCGACGCCACTACACCCTATCAAGCAATTCCTGGTGTCCGGCAGAATTTAGAAGCGAAAGTTTTACGAGCCCGAATACCTGGACACGCTCCGCCCCGCCCTCTGCTATCAAAGGGTTTTTGATACCAACTGACCAAACCACTCATTCTGGATCCGCCCTTGAACGTCCTTGGACATATCTAACGACCCCGTCCTGTGACCTCGAATTTTACCCTGAAGATGACCCTGAACAGTAAAATGAAGGGCATATTCGTGATCAGCGTGCCAGAATTGACCTTGGGCAGAGGCTTGGGCGAAATCGTAATCCGTCGCTGAATAAGTCGCTAATTTCACGGAAGTTCTTAACATCCGGTATGTTGTCAAGTTTGGGGAGCGTTTGAGTGGTGTTTCAGAAAATATAAGTATATTTGGCCATCTGAACAAACGTATCCGATCTGTGAGGAAGGGATAATTACGACAGCTAAATCATTATAACTACGACTGACGACAGCTTCAAAGGCAAGTGAATATTCAGCAGTTCTGGTTTGCGCGTCAGTCGATTTGAAGATCTCCGGAACGGAAGATCGTAGGCATAAAGTTCGTAGCAGTAGTAGAAATGCTTGGGTGATATATGGCCGTTTCCACCACGGTCATGGGGTATTTGGCAGGGCAACCATCCCACTAAATACCCTATGGCGTAAATCAGTTGTCCGATGTATATACGCGACCGCTTGCCACGTTCCACTGTTATGACTATTTATACAGACCTTGGTTATTACCACTGAACTCTATGTTGTTCTTGTTCTTGGTTTAGGGCGCATAGCCTCAGCGGGCTGAACTCTATGAACTCTATATAATGTTATTACACTGCGACAGCTGCGTCACAGATGCCGCAAAATCAGGCTGTGTCATTAGTATCTTCGTGACACATCTTTTTGTCTTATTACGTCATGGCTGTCGACCAATGAGAATGCGTTTTAGGAACAACTGCGTTTCTTCATGTAAAAAATGACTAAATTAAAGTAAACAGACAATTAAACAAACTAAAACGTATAATTAATAAACTAAAAAACATGACCTTTTCCTCGAAAATGTGAAAATCCAATGTTATCCAAATGTTATTATTATGTTGTAATATTTCGGCCACAGGCCTTTATCAAACAGTAAAACATTTCGACACGACGTTTTTCTAACTGCCTCTTTAAATACAAAATAATGCTTCACAATCGTGACAATTGCTTCGATCGCACCACCTACAAAATATTTATCTTCCATCGCATACCATACATCAAGAACAGCATACTATAGATTTGTGCACGATATTGCCCACGGAATTCATTTTGTATACATATATACACATATACATATATATATATATATATATATATATATATATATATATATATATATATCCAGAAAAGGCCCATCTCAGCTCTCAGGCCCGGGAAGGGCCCATCTTAAGTCCGGAGAGGGCCCGGAGAGGGACTCAGAAAGGGCGCATTTCAGGCCTGATAAAACCAATTTTAGCCTCAGAAAGCGAGCATCTCAGGTCCAGAAAAGGCCCATCTCAGCTCTCAGGCCCGGGAAGGGCCCATCTTAAGTCCGGAGAGGGCCCGGAGAGGGACTCAGAAAGGGCGCATTTCAGGCCTGATAAAACCAATTTTAGCCTCAGAAAGCGAGCATCTCAGGTCCAGAAAAGGCCCATCTCAGCTCTCAGGCCCGGGAAGGGCCCATCTTAAGTCCGGAGAGGGCCCGGAGAGGGACTCAGAAAGGGCGCATTTCAGGCCTGATAAAACCAATTTTAGCCTCAGAAAGCGAGCATCTCAGGTCCAGAAAAGGCCCATCTCAGCTCTCAGGCCCGGGAAGGACCCATCTTAAGTCCGGAGAGGGCCCGGAAAGGGACTCAGAAAGGGCGCATTTCAGGCCTGATAAAACCAATTTTAGCCTCAGAAAGCGAGCATCTCAGGTCCAGAAAAGGCCCATCTCAGCTCTCAGGCCCGGGAAGGGCCCATCTTAAGTCCGGAAATGGTCCATCTTGAGCTCAGAAAGGGACCATCTCATGCCTGGAAAGGGCCCATCTTAGGTTCAGAATGGGCCCATCTTAGGTTCAGAATGGGCCCATCTCAGATTTTGAAAGAGCCCATCGTGAACTCGAAAAAGGTCCATCTCAGGTTTGGGAAGGGCCCATCTCAGGTCTGGAAAGAGCCCATTTTAGCCACTAAATGGACTCGTCTTAGGCTCAGAATTGGCCCATCTCAGGTTTTGAAAGGGCCCATCGTGAATTCAGAAACGGCCCATATCAGGTCTGGAAAGGGCCCATCTTAGGCTCAGAATGGGCCGGTCTCAGGTTTTGAAAGAGTCCATCGTGAACTCAGAAAGGGCCCATCTCAGGTCTGGAAAGGGCCCATCTTAAGCTCAGAATGGGCCTGTCTCAGGTTTTGAAAGGGCCATCGTGAATTCAGAAAGGGCCCGTCTCAGGTCTGAAAAGGGCCCATTTTAGGCTTTGAAAGTGAGCAGCCTGCATCTCAGGTCCGGGAAAGGCCCATCTCTGCTCTTTGGCCCGGGAAGGGCCCATCTCAGATCCGGAGAGGGGCCCATCTTAGGCTCAGAAAGGGCCCATCTCAGGTCTGGAAATGGCCCATCTTAGGCTGTGAATGGGCCCGTCTTAAGCTCAGAATGGGCCCATCTCAGGTTTTGAAAGGGTCCATCGTAAACTCAGAAAGGGACCGTCTCAGGTCTGGAGAGGGTCCATTTTAGGCTTTGGAAGTGAGCACCTCAGTTCCGGAAAGACCCATGTCTGCTCTTAGGTCAGGTAAGGGCCCATCTCAGGTCCAGATAAGGCCCGTATAATTTGGCCCTGAAAGAAGAAAAAAAAAGGTCTGGAGAGGACAGGGGAGGCCCATCTTTGAGCTGGAGAAGGACCGTTTCGGTAAATTCGGCCCAGAAAGGCCCCATGGCTGGTTAGGGCTCATCTTACCTTTGAACTCAGACATGACATGATCAATGATGCTCACTTGCAGACCAGAAAGGGCCCATCTCAGATCTGAAAAGGGCCCATCGAAGTCGTAGAAAGCCCCCCCCCCCCCCTGTCTTGAGTTTGGGAATAGTCCAATTTAGGCCCGGAAAGGGACCATCTCAGGTCTGGAAAAGGCCAATCAGAGGTCTTGAAAGGACCCATCTTTAGACCAGAAAAGGACCATCATCGGCTCAGATGCCTCAGAAAGCTGCCCATCTGCATCTCGGGGGGGGGGGACAAAGGCCCATTTTGCTAAAATTCGAGGGAAAATGCCCCCTGCCCTCGGGCCCAGGGCGAAGTGGGTTACATTAACCTTGCGGCGTCAGGCGTCAGCAGAGTATGGGGGACGAGGCATTGCCAAACATATACATAAATACAATGCAAATGAGTTGAGGCAGAACAAAAGCCTTGGTCGAATGAATCTTGAATCCGCTTTCGTCATCATGATTCCTGATCCCATTGTTTTTAAGATTTGTGTGAGGGGTTTCGGTAATTGGTGGTATATATAGTGGCGGAGGCGGGGGAGGGGGCAGGAGGGACAAGTTGCCCCACAACTCCAGCCGAATTGAAATTAACCAGCCATTGACGGGGGGGGCGTTTAACGCCCCCTGATCAATTTTCGTAAGAGCTCACAAACCAATAGCCCCATTAACGTGAAACTTCGGATGCCTTCTTCTAAATCACGTTTACGTCTTCTGTGAAAAGATAAAGCAATTTCGTAGAATAAATTTCGAGTTATATCGAATTTAGCGACGTTACTACACACGAGTTTTACACCAAAATCAGCTCAAATGTAACAGACCGTGCAAATGCCATATTTTGAGCAAAATGCAATCCAAAAACGTCAAAAGATAGAAAATGATAAGGGCTACAACATAGCTATCTGGGATTAAAAAGAAAAGTGTTTTACCCCAAAAAATAAAACAAAAATGGGGAAAATGCCTACAAAATAAAATTTGTCAAGGCTATTAAAAAAACGGAATATATGTCAGAGAACCACATATGGGAAACTACCATACCAAATTTCAGAATATCACCATTGTTGACTGACTTATGGCATCTAAAGTATGGGTAATTCATGACGTCATATTTCACAATTGCGTTGTTTGGCTTTTATGGACCAGATACAGACAAATCAATGGCACCACTGTATTTCTGAGACAAAACTGGTCTAGCAACATGTTTTTTTTAAATTTAGATTGATCAATTTCAAATTTTGACCTTCAGTGACCTGAACTTGACATTAACTTCCCGTAAATGAAGTCAGGTGGTAAAATGACAAGCACTATCGAATAATACGTGAAAAATAACTCATAAAACATGTGTTGCATGACTTTCTTAGATATTTTGAGCATAGTGCCCTTTTGTGACCTGACCTTGACCTTGACTTTGGCAAACAATCTCACTTTAGCTCATGCGGGATGTGTATCATACCTATGACAGGACTTTGGGTGATCATGGTCATAATCGAAGGCTTTGGATGGAAAGTATGGCCCATAAACTCAAATACGTCGATTTTGACCTTTGACCTGACATTTGACCTCACTTCGACATTTTTTAGTATGCTTTAGATTCGTCTCATTGAGAGATTTCGATTGCCGCATTGCGCGTCTCTCTGCCATCATTGGTTCGGAAGATAACCAGGGGGGGGGGCGTTTAACGTCTCCCCCCCCCCCAGTCAATGGCGTTCTGCTGAGACCCCAGTCAGTGCCGGGTTAACGCTTTGGCGTTGCATGAAAAGAATATACTTCCACAAATCACCTTTGCTCCCCTAACTATGAAGAGCTTCCGCCGTCCCTGATGTTGTCACCCCATCTGCCCCTTCCCTTGCTAGACCCCACGTCATCACTACCGGATCCAGTGTGTGTGTGTGGGGGGGGGGGGGGGGGGCAAAGCGGCAATGCGTCGTCACTGCCCACAGGCCAAATACAATTACTAGGGACAAGCCAAGTACACATGTACTTTAACATGGGACCATATTAGGGATGGATGAAAATTACACATTTTGAATTACAATTTTTTATTAAAAAAAACTGAAAATAAGTAAAAAGTTAAATAAAATTCCTTTTTTTAAATGATTTTTTTTTTGGGGGGGGGGGGAGTTGGGGGCATCAGCCAATGCTAAGGGGCCCACTTCGGTTAGCCCCCCCCCCCCCCCCACCCCGTCGTAATATTCTGGCTGCTCCCCTGTGAAACATTCCCTTTAACCTGCGCACTGCAGGGGCTTTGCGCCGAACACGAACTGCAGGGGGGTTGATTTCCGCCCCCCCCCCCCCTGAGATCTCGAAAACTACGCAACGTAGCGAGAAGCGGAAACAGGCATTTGACAGCTTCATACATGTTCTATCGAAAGTATTCCAGTGTTCTTTTAGGTCAGGTCAAAATTGAGGTCACCAGAGGTCATCAAAGGTCAAATTTTCAGTTTTTTCCTGTTTTAGGACATCGCTCCAGAAATTCCCATATATCTCAGAAACGATTATAGTTAGAAACAAACGGGAAAAAGCAAACGCCAGCCAGTGAAATTTGCAATCGCTAGGGTGTCCTCATATTTGATATCAGGTCAATATTTGAGGCTCCAGAGGTCAAAAAGAAAAGAAAAACGTTTTTTTTGCTAAATCGTTTTTTGCAATTAACTTTTTACTTAATAAAGATAACGGAAAACTGTTTACGCCATTGTGTTTATCTTGTCAAGGCACTTTGAATGATATATATGGTGACCTTGTTAAGTCAACTTAACAATTTTACCTCAGATCAAGGTCAAGTGGTGACCCAAGTAGGGCATGTTGCATATGGGAAGACAGTGTCTCGACGAGAAAAACACATTGATGTCTGTTTTACTTCTCTATCTTCATTATGTCGAGTTATTGACAAAAAAGTGATGGCGACCTCGCATGACCTCAAATGACCCAATAGGGGTCACTGAACAAAACTTACTTGGATCATCAAGAATATCCTATAACATGATCCAGAAGTAATTGGACTAATATCATGCATATCCTTGAAATAGGAAGCATTTGTATATTTCCCCATTGACTTATTATGGGGAGGTTACGAAATTGACCTGACCTTAGGTCACCGATATCAAAATTCCGAGATAAACGAATTGTAAGTACTGATGCCCTGATGACATCCTGTAAGTTTCAACCTGATCGGTGAAAAACTCTGGCTTTGGCACAACTGCAAACATTTTTGGTGGTGGGGTCACTTAACCTGGTCTGGTGACCTGACCTGAGATGACCAGAGTATATTTTTTTTCTTCAAAGTGTGCGCAATTGATGTCCTAACAGGTGTACCAAAACCCGGCGGCGCTGCGCGCCGCCGTTTTTTCGCTATCTTTGAAAAACCTGAAGGGGGGAATCAAACCCCCCTGCAGTGCGAGGGTTAACCCTTTGAGTCACATTCGACAGACATTTTTTGTTTCGAATATGAATTTCTGAGCTGTTCCGCACATTCGTCAGGATCAGGTGTTACATTTCGGAGACATCGTTTTTTTTGTTTTTGTTTGGAGACATCGTTTAGGTAACTGCAATAGAAACTGTTCAGCTATGCGGCACAGCATGCATCAGGCGTCCGCTTTGAGAGACATCTATTGGCTAAAATAGGAACTGCATATTATGCGGTACAGCATGCGTCAGGCGTCATCTTTGAGAGACATCTATTGGCTGAAATAGAAACTGCAGAGTTGTGCGGCACCTCATGCATCAGGGACGTATCCAAGGTGTGTGTGTGGGGGGGGGGGGGGGGAGGGGGGTACTGGGGACATGCCTCCGCCCGAGGAAACCAGTTTACACTGGATAAAATGCGATTCTGCTGACGACCCGACGCCATCCCCCACCCCCCCCCCCCCCCCGGTCAACAACTTTTCGCTGACGAAACGGAGCGAAATTTGATCCCAACTGACGTGGTGCCCCCCCCCCCCCCCGATACAAATCCTGGCTATGTGCCTGGCATGCATCAGATACCTAATCAAACGGCGGGCTTCGAGATAAATATGTGGGTCGGGATAGGAACTGCTGAGTACTGACCAGTATAACACACTATTAATCAGGCATCATCCTTGCAAGCTTCATGAGCAAGAATAGGACGCACATCACAGCATGCGCTTTTAGTCTTCTACCTACTCGTATGCTGTTTAGGTCTTTTGCCTGTATCAGCATTTTACTTTTACTTATATTACTTTTACCAGCGCTTATAAAGCGAAATATGCTGCTGTTTTTACTGTGCATACATGATTCGGATTCTTGTCTGATTGTGCAATGTCTGTGTTTTGCGTGAACTCGCGTTGTTTGTATGTTGTTAACCTATACGAGTACTAGTGTGACTTAAACCATAAGTGGGCTCTGGGCCTGTGGTTGTTCTGCCGATAATAGGTAAGCAAACGCATGCAAGTTCACTGGCGGATCCAGGGGGAGGCGGCATTAGGGGCAAATCCCCTCCCCCTACACACACAGGAACATGGGGGGGGGGGAATTCAATACAAGTATGCTCTCCTCCGCGTTCCTGCATTAGCTGTAAAAAGTGATAATTATGAGGAAAAAAACTCTCCCTCGGTCAACGACTCATTTGCGCTGAGAACCCGATGCCACCCCCGCCCTGGTCAAAGACTTTTCGCGCTGACGACCTGACGCCACCCCCGCTCAACGAGTCTTCGCGCTGACGAACCGACACCACCTCCCACGTCAACAACTTTTCGCCGATGAAACGGAGCGAAATGTTTGCCCACCCCCCAAACTCGAACCCTAGATCCGCCAGTGTGCAAGTTGCAATACATGTGATGCAACGCTTAAAACGCCCAGCATTAGCTGAGCTCTGCATTAGCTGGCCGGCAGGACAGTCACTGGCGACACCGATCCGTGATCGCTTCACCTGACATGCTTTCAGAAATGTCTACGGAATATTTCGCAGAAACAAGAGTATCTATACCTATTGTAAAATAACCCATTTGGCACGTTTGACAACTAGGCGTTACATCGTTTAGCATGAAATGTGTGAAACGTAGCTTCCGCGAACTGCATGAAGTGAGCATTTTGAACAAATAAAACACCATCTTCCCTCGCTGAAAGTCCGATTAATCCGTTTCCGTCATTTACACATTTAAAAGCGAATCTAAGGCCTCAGTGGATCTGGGTTCTGATCCCGATTCCTGGGATTCGTGTTTTAGGATCCCGATCAACGCACATGCATAGTTACATAAGTAAAAACCCGTTGAAATCTGTTTTATGTTTATCTATAAGCACAGGTCAATCATTTCATTGTGCGCATACATACTCATTTGCATACAAAGTTAGGTACACGCCCATAACGATATGATAGTTACCTATTCTTCCGTTCTTCCGGGGGAACAGAAGTCGAAACGTATCTTCAGCGCAAACTCAAGGACGACGTGAGCCTATTGTTTAATTCGATTTATAAGCCCGAGGGTATTGAAATATCAACTCCGTTGACAGCACACGCTAAGCATATGGGATATTTAACACCACGTATTACAGAATATATTTCTGAGCAAGTATGCCGGGTTCAGCGACTACCCACACGCTAACACTTAACCCAGATAGGTTCCCGTCACAAACTGGACACTGTCATTGGCAACTCGTGAAGCTCGCTACATCTGATAGCACATTCTGTCTTTACTTGATAGCTGCTGGAATCAGGCCGTTACACAGTCGACTAGCAGTGGTTATCATTGCCCCTCGACAGAGTCGTCGTGGTGACCAGCCGTCGCTGACCGCTCAGAGTACCGCCACCGAGAACAGCGGCGGGTCGCACGATCATGGCACCGCCACCGAGAACAGGAGAGGGTCGGAGGTCTCCACTGTCACCACGTCCGCCACCGGCCGGTTGGAGGTGCTGATCAGCTCGCTAAAGGCCATCCTGTCTCCGTTCAAGTCCCACCGGAGGCCGGTGGTGGTGACGACTGCTGCTGGTGCGCCGACCGGCACCAGCGAGCACCAGTCGGTGCGCAGCTCGGCCGGCAGCCGCAGCTCGTGCCGCCCGGCCGGCAGCAGAAAGGAGAGCGACTCGGGCGCCAGCAGGAACACAGGCGCCGTCAACAGGTCCTGAGCCGTGAACAGCGTGTTGACGTTGGCCAGGATTTGGTCGATGCGGCCGCTGTTCTCCGCCACTACGGTGACCCAGGCCAAGCCGGCCGGAGCGCGTTCCGCCACCACGCGCAGTGCTTTGGTAAAGTCGGTCTCGTCCTGGTTTGGTGTCGCGATAAAATGGCGCCCGCTGAAGAACGCCCGTGTCTCGTCCGTGATTGAATCAAAATCCCCGGTTATGAAATCCGGCAGTTTGGCGGCTTCTGGCGCGTGCTTGTCCTGATCCTCTATTAATTTCCTGAGCACGTTTGTACCACCGTCAACCGACAAACGGCAGCTCGCCCGGTTCCAGACGCGTATAACTTCCGCTTCCCTGCCATCTATCGGCCGGTTTAGAAGCACACATGCGTACTCTCCTCCGCCAGGGGTGCTCAAGTACGTCAGAACTTGAGCTGGGTGCCATATCCTCGCTTCCGCAGTCTCCGATGACATGCTGCAGAATGGTAAATCATTTGTTTACATCGGGTGGCACACATGTAAGGACCAAGACTGAGCAACGCAACGAAGCCGCGATAAATTATCGTTACAGCTATGAGCGTCTATGCCACAATATTCCAGCAGCTTTGAGCCTGGAACTGACAACTGGACAGAAACTAGAGAGAAAGTGTGACTGGATTTCCATAATCAGCTACATAAGAGGCGGTATAGGTTATTTCAGACTTGCTCTGTTCCAAGCAGACTTGTATTCAACTCAATCAATCGACTCAAGTTACTCCCGTCGTCAGGGGCGGATTCAGACAATCTTCAGGGAGAGGAAGGAGGGGGGGAGGGGGGGGGGGGGGCATCAATTGCAGTGGTGCCCCTACCGGTATACCCAAATATGAAAACTCAACGGATTTGGTCCACTATATTTTGAGGGTGCCCCTATTTCAGCATTTTTTTTAATTGAAAAACGTTGGCTATATGTATTAACAATATCAGTCGTACCCTTGCTATCATCGAGCAGTACATCTTATGCATGCGATAGCCATGGGCGGATCCAGAAAATCTTCAAGGAGGTCATCTATTGCAGTGGTACCCTACCTATACCCAAATCTGAAAACTCAACGGATTTGATCCACTATATTTTGAGGGTGCCTCTATTTCAGCTTTTTTTTATTGGCAACGTTGGCTTCAGTATTTGCAATATCAGTCGTACCCTTTCTATCATTTGAAGTGCCGCGGATGGTGCTAAAATATATTATTTGTACAGTTAAGGGCGGCCCCAGACGGCTGATGAAGAATTGACCAAGAGGGAAGTCGAGGTTCGTGACCGGGGGAGGTTGGAAGCCGTTTTTTTTTACGAGCAGTAAATCTTATGCATGCGATAAGCTATTATTGCGCCGCGAATGCGGCTCCAAAATTTGAAGTTTTTAGCGGATTGGAGAACTAATTTTTGCCATTGGAACCAGTATGCAGGGTCAAAACGAGGAAATATGTCTGGAGCAAAAGGTGGAGTCAAAAGACATATTGCGCCCCGCCCCCCCCCCCACATTTAAGGCCAAAGGTAGGATCATGGCCCCCATACCCCCCCCCCCCCCCCCTGCGGCCGCCAGTGTGTACAGTCTATATTAGACCCTTTTGTACTGGACAAGAACACTGATTTATTGGAATTTTTCGCTTTATTTTGTTTTTGTCTGGATAACTAAGCCCTAAAAAATCGAAAGGATCCATAATCTATATGTATCAGCCCAAGGGGGCCTCAGGGCCCCTCGAGCCCGATACGTTGTTGCCTCTGGTATAAAGGCACGTTGGTGCCCCTTCATAGCCCAAGGGACGGGAGACATGAAGGGAAATTTTATGGCTTAATTTAGCCATTTTAATTTACCATCATTTCGCGAGTTTTTTATATTCTCCAGCGACCAATGCTTGTGATTTCATGGCGGCACCAGACCATTGTTTTCCCTCCTGGATTTAAGGAAGCCCAGTGGCCCGGTACCTCTCCTCGCCCCACAGTGCCGCCTACCGTCACGATGGTGCCCCTGACACACCGGCGCGGTGGTACCCTTGGTTCACTGGCGCAGTGGTGCCCCTGGTACACCGGCGCGGTGGTGCCCTTGGTTCAAAGAACACTGAATCATTTGCGCCGCGTAGCGGCGCGGATTTTTTTTGGCTTTATTTTGGTGGTGCCTCTGGTGCAGCGGCGCGGTGGTGCCCCACGGCGCGGTGGTGCCCCACGGCGCGGTGGTGCCCCTCGCCCAAAGGGGGGGGGGGGGGGTCAAGACCCCCGTGACCCCCCTGAATCCGAAATTTCTGGGTTCTGACCCGCAAAATGAAAAAAACTGTTTTTTTTTTAAATCACCACAAATGCAAATTTTCAAAGATGTAAAAAAAAACGGAATATATGTGAGAACTGAGTATGGACAATACCCAAACAAAATTTCAAAGCAATTTCTCTATTTTTGACCGAGTGATGGCTCCCAAGTGTAAGAAACTCATGACGTCATTTGTAAACAAAAAAACGTTTTTTTTACTTTTTTTGACAAGATACGAACACATAATTACCTTTTCCGTATTTCTTTGACAAAACTGGTCTAAGAACATGCCTTTTTATTTATATTTATCAATTTCTAATTTTGAGGTTTTCTGACGAGCAAAATCGCTGTTCTGGACGTGGTCGAGCCGAGGTCATTCACTTGACCTGGAAGGTCACCCGTTGACCTGAAACCTAAAAATCGCATACTATTAGATTCCTCTCATGACAGGCAACATGCTGGTTCTTACCGCATTGCTCTAAGTTGCTTGGTTTGGAAGTACAGGGGGGCTGTCAGCCCCCCCCCCCCCCCCGTAGGGCAAAGGTGAAAAAAGCTCCCGTAGGCCGTAGGGCGAGGGTTAAGTAAGTTAATGGTGGTTGGCCGGCCATCAGACAGCTCCCCCCTAAATCCAGCATGTTAAACACTATTTTCAAGTTAAACCAATCAATATTTTGCCTTGCATTCTTGCTTCCAATGTCAGTAGCCAATTCCAAAGTCAGACCATAACTCACCTAGGGTCTAGGAAAGTAAGGAAACCAATGTCATCCACCTGGAAAATCATGGTGAAAAGAAGAATAAATAAAGAATGAAAATTACCTGTCTGAGCCTATTGATTTATTATCTCCCACAAATCTGTATTGTCATGATCATTATTTGCTTCATATTATTAGAATATCAGAAAATTGTTGCCTCATGCTCATTATTCTGAAGAAGAAAAAATCAGAGATGCAGACATCTCTGGTGTCTAAAGGGAATATGGCTTTGCCTAGATTATGTTAGAGCAGGGGATGACAGTATCTACACTACAACCATACTAAACAGAAACTCAATGGCAACACTCTTTAAACAGCACAACCACCCTAAATTACATTGAGGAAATAAGCAATCCAGGTGCATCATGTTTCACTGCCTATAATGTTGTTATCCTGCATTCATTGCACATTCCAACACAATAAGTTAAATAAAACAATTCCCATATTCTTCGTCACACAAACAAAAACACTGAGTAGGCATTTTCATGAATGTATTGATCACAACTCCTATCCAGGATATTGATGTTGAATACCTTGATTTATCAATCATACATAAGGTTAACATCCAATCACTGGTCACGTCTAAACACCAGACTTTTCATGCTATTGGTGGTGTGGAGTCCACAGTCCACCAACAGACACAGTCCACAGTCCACACTGTGGACTGCAGACGATAAGTTGACATAAGTTGACAGTTGACACACTAAAGCACCAATACACTGCAAGAAAATCAGGTATTTCAGTGTGACCACCTTACCATAATGACAACTCAACACAATATTAACAGCATAAAGAACAATGAGCCTGACACATAAAAACAGATTGTTACACAAATAATTTCATTGGATGACTATTACGAATATTTACCTTTGTAACAACGGAGAAAAGCAACATTGAAAAATAATACAATAAAAGAGAACAGCTGCACTACAGGAGATATATCCTATTTACATTGTTACTTAATGCTCCATAGTTCATGTAGTTATGTGTGCCACAATCTAAAAAAATACTAGGGACAAATCCAGGTAAATGTGTATTTAAAGGTGTGCCTACTGTTTTGGAATGTCAAAAATATTTTTGTCATACAGTAAGTAGCTATTGGTTTGATTGTTGTATATGATGAAATTAACATCTGGAGCCCCTTTAGTTGAATTTTTACTTATATTGTTTTGTTTATTTTTTGTTTCAATATGTATAAAACGATCGCCACTATGGCGATGTTATGTAAAACAGCGCACATAAGACAATACAATTACGGTCACATCATGCAAGATAGACAAGTTTTGCACAGCACTGAACTTTATTATGTGCAAGTTTCGTAGCTCTGCATTGATATATTCTTCAAAAAATGGCCATCGGCCATCATCGAAACGGGGGCGGACCGTGTCCAGGTATGTCGGGCACGTTAAACTTTCGTCTCTAAATTCTGCCGGCCAACAGGAATTGCGCGATCGGGTGGTGAGGTCAGGACCTGCGCAACATGCTCTGCTTAGCGTGGGTCCTGACCTCGAAAATCCATCCATACCAAACATTCGGACTTATTTTTTTTTTTAAACCGCAGGGTCCGTGAACAGGCCTCTGCTCCTTATCGGTACCCGAAGGGCTGACCACACGACGGGAGTAGACATAAAGACATAAAAGAAAAGTGCAACAAAGAGCCTCTTGGGCCCATCCGAGGTTGCACCCCCCCCCCCCCATCCCCCCCCCCCTCCACCAGTCTCGCCCCTTCAAATCACCTTACTCTACCTGCATAAAAGAAGGCTAATCCCACGAGTATTTATGAACTAATCCCTTCTCTGTAAAGTATTTATCCAATCTAATTTTGAAGGAAGCAAGTGTCACTGCATCAGCGACATCCCCTGGTAGCATATTCCAATGTCCTACAACCCTTCTACTGAAAAATGACTGTCGTAGCCTAGTCCTACTTTGTTTCATAATGAGTTTATGCTGATGACCTCTACCTCGATTTTCCCTATTGAACTCAAACA
>JAXIVJ010012848.1:7500-38992 GCA_036785665.1 Chirona hameri | reverse complement strand
AAATTACTTTCGAATATCCCACTATTCGATGTAAAAAGCCCACGCATGCAAAAAGGCAGCATGGGGTTCCTCTGATGGATCATTTGTGATGAAAAATTAGCAAACCTGACAAGAAAAATATAAATGTTGTTCTCCAACGTCGTCGAGCAGGACATTTTACCACCCCTGAAGGTGCTGAAAGTTTCACGTCGATATCTATCACCGTTTTTGAGTTATTGAGAAAATCTGGGAGGGGTCGGCAGATTCTTCCCCTCCGCCCCCCCCCCCCCCCCCCCCCCCCACCCCCCACGGGGTGCGGGTTAACATGGCCTGGAGATGGAGGATCTTCGGGCAAACTTTAGGTCACTGTGTGAAGTTACCCATCTCAGGGGAACAGTACTAGTTTTCGCTGGCATGCAACTTCTTATAACATTTTCCAATATGAACATAAAGGCGATTTTAGAACCTGAATGCAGTTGTCCAGAGAAACTGATGTTTCCAAGTATTAACAATATCACTTGAGTTGTGCGTACGTTATGTATTCGGGAGTTGTGCAAAAATAGATTGGATGTCGCACCCTATAGGTTGCGACATCCAGTCTATTTTTGCATGCATATATGCATACAACATTCATTTAATTTAAAAACGTATATTGCCGCCACGACATGGATACGCCGTCTGACAGGCAAGTTATCAGTGATGCTGGTATCAGACAGAATTCCATTTGTTGCTCTAATAGCGAACATTTGTTGCACGTTCAGATTAGTCAAAAATCTACTCCAAAGCTTCGGATCAAGCGGCCTAAATGCTTCAGTCCATTGGTTTCATCTTCTGTTTTTACCATTCAGTGTCGTCCATTGATTTTTCCTGGACCGGCAGAAGGACGTCCTAGAAAGCCGGAGGCGGCCGAGAAACCCTTCCTGGACCGGCAGAAGGACATCCTAGAAAGCCGGAGGCGACTGAGAACCCCTTCCTGGACCCGGCAGAAGGACATCCTAGAAAGCCAGAGGCGGCCGAGAAACCCTTCCTGGACCGGCAGAAGGACATCCTAGAAAGCCGGAGGCGGCCCAGAACCCCTTCCTGGACCGGCAGAAGAAATCCTAGAAGCCGGAGGCGGCCGAGAAACCCTTTCTGGACCGACAGAAGGACATCCTAGAAAGTCGGAGGCGGCCGAGAAACCCTTCCTGGACCGGCAGAAGGACGTCCTAGAAAGCCGGAGGCGGGCCCAGAAACCCTTCCTGGACCGGCAGAAGGACATCCTAGAAAGCCAGAGGCGGCCGAGAAACCCTTCCTGGACCAGCAGAAGGACATCCTAGAAAGCCGGAGGCGGCCGAGAAACCCTTCTTTCCTGGACCGGCAGAAGGACATCCTAGAAAGCCAGAGGCGGCCGAGAAACCCTTCCTGGACCGGCAGAAGGACATCCTAGAAAGCCGGAGGCGGCCGAGAAACCCTTCCTGGACCGGCAGAAGGACATCCTAGATAGCCGGAGGCGGCCGAGAAACCCTTCCTTCCTGGACCGGCAGAAGGACGTCCTAGAAAGCCCGAGGCTGCCGAGAAACCCTTCCTTGACCGGCAGAAGGACATCCTAGAAAGCCGGAGGCGGCCGAGAAACCCTTCCTGGACCGGCAGAACGGCGAGGGACGTGACGGCCGGATACTGGTGGCCGGGGGAGGGACGTGACGGCCGGATACTGGTGGCCGGGGGAGGGGACGTGACGGTCCAGACTGGTGGTCGGGGAGGGACGTGACGGCCGGATACTGGTGGCCGTCCGTCACTCAATGTTAGAACCTCCTTATCAGTCAGTGCGGTCGGTCAGTCCAGGAATAAATTTACTGAAAACTTATAATCTCACGAGTGTTTCTAAACTAGTACTTGTACTAGTAAAGTGCCTTTTCAGGATATTGTAAGTAAACTAGGGGTTATAAACTAGTTATCTTTAGATAGATATTGTCAATGCAATTAAAACATTATATCTTCTAATTCTTAGTACCTTCAACACAAATCAAGTAAGACTAAGAGACCAATAATCGTATATTTAACTTCTATCTCCCCGTTCCTAAAGGCTACACTACACTACAGCTACACCGACTCCTGCCAGTGAAGCATAATTCCGGGGACGTCCGTTATGTGGCGAGAAAGTCGTTCCGTCACACCCCTGGCCACGGCGCGGCCGGCGTCCGGCCAATCAGCGGCCTGCTGTTGTCAGGTACAAATGAACGACAGGAGGCGCACGATCGAGCGGCGGCGCGCCGACCGATGCCCACTGTCCGTGAGAGGAGCTGGGAGGCCGGGGAGCTGCGAGACGCCGCTGACTGATGGCTTTAATTAGCGCGCGGCCCGCCGGGAGCTGCAGCAGCCGCCCGCCAATATACCTGGCGGCGCGCGGCGCCCCTCAGCGGACGGAAGCTGTCAGCGCCAGGATGATGGGCGCGCGTGTTTATGTACCGGCATCGATCGGCTTCGAGGTGCTGCACGCACAGTCTCAGGAGAATGATGGAGCTGTGGCCGAGAGGCTGAGGGGTCTTGGTGGTATTTTCCGAGAGATGAGCTCCTGAACCTCCTGAAGAGATGAGCTCCTGAACCATTGGCCAAGACTACTTGTCGGCTAGGAGTGCCGAACAGCGAACAACGATTAGTAAGACATGTGGCGTGTTTTGCAATGCGATAAGTAACATCAATCAAGACGCTTTGTGAAGTTCAAATGAAGAAATATTGTTCGGTGTATATTGTTAGAAATATTATAATATTGAATCTTTCTTTTATTGTTGACCGAAATTAAAATCGAAAAGAAAGAAGAAAAAATAAACACAAATTTAGGCTGTAGGCAGCGAGGCAGTGATTCTGCCAAATAGGCCTGATTGGATTCAGTTTGGTGTGCCTATGCCCTATAGCCATACGTTTTGTTTTGTTTTATTCACTACCGAATACATCAAATCAAACTTAAAAACTTCGTCGAGAGGCCGAGACTGACCAAGAAAGACGGCAAGGCTGGATCAATGAGGAAGATAGATCATGAAGGCATGGTTTCTCGTGAGATAGGAACAGGCTGTTTAAACCCTCGCCCTACGGGAGTTTCTTTCACCTTCGCCCTACGGGGGGCCTGACAGCCCCCCCCTGTTAACTTCCAAACCAAGCAGCTTAGAGCAATGCGGTAAGAACCAGCATGTTGCCTGTCATGAGAGGAATTTAACAGTATGCGATTTTAGGTTTCCGGTCAACGGGTGACCTTTCAGGTCAAACCTCGGATTTACCACGTCCAGAACAGCGATTTTACTCCTCAGAAAACCTCAAAATTAGAAATTTATAAATGTAAATTAAAAGGCATGTTCCTAGACCAGTTTTGGTTCAGAAATACAAAAAGGTAATAATTTGTTCGTATCTTGTCCAAAAATGTCAAAAAAGTTATTAAAAAAATGACGTCATCAGTTTCTTACACTTGGAAGCCATCACTCAGTCAAAAATGAAGATATTGCTTTTAAATTTGGTATGGGTATTGCCCATACTCAGTTCTCTCACATTTATTCCGGTTTTTCTAATATCTTTGAAAATTTTGATTTTGTGGGGATTAAAAAAAACGTTTTTTTTTACTTTTAGGGGTCAAACCCCAAAAATTTGCAAATCAGTGATTGCCATTTTAAAAAGAATGCCATTTTGCATCTTTGGTTAGTTGCGTATGCAATTTTCTTTAAAACTCTGTTTTCTACGATTTGTCCAATATTTCTCCTTTTTTACCAACATGACGTCATCAAAACATTATTATCTCCCAAACTTCTTGACCAATTTCAATTAAATTTTTACAGCCTACGTACAATTGTTGTAAACTCAGCTACCAAAAATTCAGCAAGGTGCACCCCATGTGTCAAAAGTTATTCAAGAAATACCTCAGGGGGGGCTGTCAGCCCCCCCCCCCCCACCCCGTAGGGCGAGGGTTAACCATCGCCCGCGCAGCGTCCGATCAGTGCGTAACCGTGCAGGGAGGGGGAGGGGGTGGGGGGTACATCCCCCCCCCCTAGCGTTTCGCCCCTAATTGGGCTAGAGCTTTGATTCAAAAACGAGCGTGTTGCTTGTCACGAGCGGAAGCCATTGATACCTGATTTTAATCCTCGCCCTAGGGGGGGGCCTGACAGCCCCCCCCCCCCCCCCCCCTGAGGTTTTTCTTGAATAACTTTTGACACATGGAGTGCACCTTTCTGAAATTTATGGTAGCTGAGTTTCAACAATTATACGTAGGCTGTAAAAATTTATTTGAAATTGGTCAAGAAGTTTGGGAAATAATAATGTTTCGATGACGTCATGTTGGTAAAAAAAGAGAAATATTGGAAAAATCGAAGAAAACAGAGTTTTGAAGCAAATTGCAAACGCAATTTACCAAAGATGCAAAATTGCATTCTCTTTAAAATGGCTATCTTCGATTTCCAAAATTTTGGGTTTTTGACCCCTAAAATAAAAAATAAAAATCCCCACAAAATCGAAATTTTCAAGATATTAGAAACAACAGAATATATGTGAGAACTAAGTATGGAGAATACCCATACCAAATTTCAAAGCAATATCTTCATTTTTGACTGAGTGATGGATTTTTAAGTGTAAGAAACTGATGACGTCATTAAAAAAAGGCATTTTTGGACAAGATACTAACAAACGATTACCTTTTTTTTGTATTTCTGAGCCAAAACTGTTCTAGGAACATGCCTTTTGATTTACATTTATAAATTTCTAATTTTGAGGTTTTCTGAAGAGCAAAATCGCTGTTCTGGACGTGGTAAATCCGAGGTCATTCACTTGACCTGGAAGGTCACCCATTGACCTGAAACCAGAAAATCCCATACTATTAGATTCCTCTCATGCCAGGCAACATGCTGGTTCTTATCGCATTGCTCTAAGTTGCTTGGTTTGGAAGTTAAGAGGGGGCCTGCCAGCCCCCCCCCCTTAGGGCGAAGGTGAAAAAACTCCCGTAGGGCGAAGGTTAATGTCCTAGGTCAATAGGTGACCTCTGAGGTCATGTCAATGACCCAAAATTCAACCAAAATGTAAATGCGTATAAATTGAATTTAATCGAGCTAGAATCGCGAATGAGTATATAATTATGCTAAATGGGTGCCAAATTTGAAATCAGCATCACAAAATGTCCTATAAACTGAAAAATTCCAAAAATGTCATGTCAGGTCATGTCAGGTCATGTCAGGTCATTTGAGGTCAGTGACCTCGGTTGACCTATGGGGGCTAATGACCCCAGTGGAACATATAATTATGTAAAACGGATCTAGAAACTGCCAGAAGCAAAAAGTATTGAGGTCATCGGAGGTCAGTGACCTCGGTTGACCTCTAAAAAGGTCAATCGAGGTGATAATCTCAATGGAAACCACAACTGTCACCTGGAAACACCTGTGCATATGCTCCTGAACAATAAAACACTATGAAACTGCACATGTTACAAGGATCAATACTACGGGACGCCGGTTGCGCCTGACATGACCTTGAAAACAGGTCAAATGTCACGGGTCATGTGACCTACAACTTACATTTTTCCGAATATGTGTCAAATTGTTCACAAGGTGGGTGCAATCGGTTGATATTCACGCGAGTTATTCCCGAAAAACGGAGGGTGGGGTGGGATCCCCCCCCCCCCCCCCCCCGCCCCCCCCCCCCCCCCCCCCCCCCCCCCCCCCCCCCCCGCCCCTGCACTGGCGAGGGTTCCGTAAAGGCGTAGTTTATCAAGATAATAAGAGAAGACCATTTACTTAGAGAATAGGAGCAGGCTCTTTAAATATCACCTCCCGGTGCTGAAGTAAATCATTTGGCTCTGCGTCGTGTGAGCGATGGGCACTCCTTCTGTCTCTCTAAGAGGTGGCGTCACTATCAGTGAGCTTGGTTGGAAGACACAGGCATCAGCAATATGTGTGAGCTCTGTGCTCGATAGCTCATAACACTAACCGAGTTACCGGGGGGGGGGGGGGGGCGGACCTCTCCTCCAAGATAACCCCGCGGTCGGAGTTTGATCTGCCATAAACTTTGCCCGGCAATTGATCCAGAGAAATGGGAGTCGCTGAAGGCTGTGAGATACCTCATTCCGGGATTATCGGGCTGACAAGGAGGCCAATTGTCGATGCTTGATTGGGCACGACCGAATCGGTGAGTCCGGTCATCACTGCCATCACCGGCGCTGTCTCGGATGTCAAACTCGGTGGCCATTGATAGTTCCGAGCTGAAACTTGTCACGTATTGGGTTTCAGAGGCCACAGAACATGATGGGGTTGGTGGAGAGCAGACAAGAGAAAGCAGACCAGTCGGTCACCGACGTCATCCACGTCGTTTTGAGAACATTGCTGTGCATGGAAGCTGTTCTATTCACGGCTGTTCAGTGTCCATGTAAGCCAGTTGTCGACTCAACCTATCATTTCTCCTGTTCTAACAAAAGGTCGAACATAATTCTGACAGCATCGATCTCCTCTAGCCGACGGAGCTTTATTTATGTGGAGTTTAATCACCCTTCTCGTTAAATTTATACCGGCCCATCCCATATCCCAAGAGATAGTGACGTCATCATACTCGGAGAGCAAAGTGGCCTCAAAACTATACCTTACCCCCTTTAGTTTGTGATGGAATGCATCAACCCGCGAGCAGGGTCCTGGCAATGCCTTCAGTTTACTCCAGCACTGTCTGTGTCAGCCTACATCAGGGATAGGTCCGGTCGCAGCGACCAGCCAGGTCAATACTGCAAATCCACGACTCTGCGCGGTCCGATGGAAACAAATAATTGGCCCACTCCATTGGTTGTTCGCTAATTTCCCTGAAGTGTTACGTTTGGTCGGAACCTCTTGCCACGCGTAGATGTTGGTGCGTGGCGTTGGTGTTTGCGTTGATGATCGGCGATCGGCTCTCAGTCGGTAAAAGTGACATTGGCCGACCGTAGCCTGCCGTCGGGTGGGGGAGGCGCCGCGGTCAGTCGATAGTGGAGTGACACCGGGCAGGGAGCCGCCGCAGCTCGAGCGCCGAACGAGGTATCGACCTGCAGTTAGTCGGGAATGGGATACGCTCTCAGTAGCGCTTTCATTAATTAAATAATTCCGCTAGTGATAGTTCCTGGGATTGGATAAAGCATGATTTCAAGCTCGACGCAGTGTGCTCCGCAGCCTGCTGCCATCAACCAAGTAACAACCTAGTTTCACTGCCTTTAACATCTTTATGTTATGTTTGCGAGGCAACTTTAGTTTGTTTACTTCAAGAAACTTTGCTTTAGTTTTACGACTGGTACGACTCAACAGTTATTCCCCCCTTTCTAAAGCTTCAGATTTCCTGAGGTATTTCCCACCAGTTCGCATTTGAACGGCTGGTGGGGTTACGGGAACTATATTTGAGTTAATTTGAGTTACGGGAACTGTATGCTATTTCGCACAAAAATACATTGTTAAAGCTAGCTGATCCTTCAGAGTTAATGAAAACAGAAATGCAAACATTCTTGAGAATACCCATCCATTCAGCGTAATGCAGGGCCTCCTCTAACATGTTAACTGGGGGGCTGTGCCCCCCCCCCCCCCCCGCAGTGAAGCCGCCAACCCCCCCCCCCCCCCCCCCGCAGTGGAGGCAAAATCGCGTCACTGCGGGGGTGCACCTATATTTGTCATCGGATGTATATCAAAACGACATCGGTGGATTAAATAAAGGCAAAAATCTTAGATACACACAAATGTAATAACGAGAGCGATAAAATAAGTAAATACAACTCAGATAATAATTTTCTGGCAAATGTCGCTTCAGTTTCGGCGCAGAAAAGACGATTCTGACCAGTGTCTGGACAATGAATAAGTGCTATTTTGTGGCAATTGGCACAGTGGAAGGATAAGTTTGTTTCCTTTGACAGGGACCGGGGTTCAAATCCTTCGACGGGCCTCTGAAAAGTCGACCCGGACCCCTATACCCCCCGGAACAGGGTGAGAGTTGCAATTATTGCCTTGGTTCCAAGAGAATGTAGTGTTTGATCCACAAATGAAACCAAACCAAAGAAGTACTCTCGTATGTCACGACCAGTTGAGAGCCTGATGTGGCCCTCAGCCGGTTAGAGGGCCTTGGGCCAGAAGAGGCGTCTGGCAGGTCTTGATAGGATCTTAAGCTGGTCTGAAAGGGTCCACGGTCAGCCTGGGTGTGCCCTCGGTCGGTCTGAGAGGGCAGGCAACCGCCTTAAGAAGGTCCTCGGCCGGCCTGAGAAGGTATTGTATACCCTCTCAGGCGGGTTGGACCCCTCCTGGCGGCCGGAGGGGTCCATTGGTCGTCTGAGATACCCCAGGCTGATCTGAGATGATATTTTCCAGGTCTGAGAGGGCTTTATGCCCATCAGAGCAGCTCGGTCGATCTGAGAGGGACCTCGGCCAGTCTGAGAAGCCCAGGTCAGATTTGAGAGGGACCCCTCTTAAGGCTGAAGAGAGAGCTACTGCACTCTGAGAGGACCCTGGAACAGTCTGACGGGGCCTTAGGCCGGTCTGATAATACCCTATGCAAGCAAGGGTGGTAAAAGTGTTTTGAGGGGCCTCGACAAAAAGTGGCACATAGAAAAATGACCCCAGCACAGCTGGGTTTATTTTTTACTTCACATGAATACCCTAACACCTGGCTGCATGCTCACATCATCCCTATATTTTAACCAGCGCCGTGCCGGGGGGGGGGTAGACACCCCCTCAGGTTTTTCCGCGGATAGCGGAAAAACGGCGCAGCGCCGCTATCTTTGGCACAGCTGTTTGTGCATCAATTGTCCACATTATGTTTTTTTTAAAATAAATAATCGGGTCATCTTAGGTCAGGTCACCAGACCAGGTCACGTGACCCCAAATCCCAAAACACTTGTGGTCGTACTTCAGTCACAGTTTTGGGATGATCGGTTTTACACTTACGGGATTTCATAAGGTCACATATATATACAATTCGTAAATCTTGGATTTGTAATATCAACGACCTAAGGTCGGTTTAATTTCGTGACCTCCCCATTATAAGTATAAGGGAAATATTAAAATGCTTCCTATTCTAAGGAGACGCAAGATAGCAGTCTAATTCTTCTGGATCATGTTATTATAGAACATTCTTGATGACCTAGGTGCTACAGGGTCAGCCGAGGTCATCCGAGGTCACCAACAGTTTTATGTAAATAACTCTCGACATAATGACGATAGAGAAGTTAAACCAACACCAATGTGTTTATTTCGTCGCGGCACGTCTTCCCATATGCAATATTACCTACTTTAGTCGCAACCACTTGACCTTGACCTAAGGGTAACATTTGTAAGTTGAACTGACCTAGTCAACACTAATATGAGGCAAAGCGTTTTTACGAGACAAACACGCTGGCGTCCAAATTATTTCCGCGTCGTTATTAGAAAAACAGCTATTCGTGATAAACGTTAAAAAATATATATATATTTGTGAGCTCTGGAGCGTCAATTTTTGACCTGAGCTCAAATTTGAGTTTGAGAGGCGATGTTGTTTTCAAGAGCTTTCCATTGCCTTTTTTTGTTTGTTCCTAGCTATCATAGTTCCTGTGATATCTGGGGGTTTCTGGAGCAAAGTCCTAAAACTTGAAAATCTGACCTTTGATGACATCTGGTGACCTCAATATTGACTTGAAGAAAAAACATTTAAAGTACCTTCGGATGTGATTGTCGGGAGCTTTTAAACGTTTGTTTCCGCGTCTTTCTAGCTCTTTTAGTTTTCGAGTTAACCCGCGAGTTACTGGGGGGCTATTTTTTGCCCCCCCTCCCGTTATTTTGCAATAACTCTTAAACGAACACCGGTATCGTCACCAAACTTGCAGTACCTTCTTTCACATCAATTATACACATGTTGGCAAAAGAACAAATATGAGGTTACGATAGCTCAACCGGGAACGACGTCAGAGTGACGTCATGTTCTTCGGTTTTGGTTGCAAAATAATGATTTACGGAAAACGCTGTCAAAGGTACGATGTTTGAGATAAACTCAATTGTCTTAAATCAAATTACTGACAATAGACCGGGCTATCAAACTGCTATCTCGGATGTTTGAGTTTTTTTTTAATTCAACATTTTGAGAAATCCATTTTTTTTTTAAACAAAATTTTCAAGAAAAAATCAGAATTATAAAAAACCCGGAATATATGTGATTGAGACGTGTGCGGTGAATATGTGTACCATATTTGAAGTCCATATCTTCAAAAATGACTGAGTTATGACCTTTAAATGACAAAAATCGACCACCTCTCACAGCATTACTATGCATTAAAAACGCATTTCCATTTTTGTTTTTTACTTCTATTTATATGGAACAAACAATGTTATAAGGTCATTTTACGCGTTCTAGACGATAAACAAACCCATAAACATGTGTTACAACGCCTAATGACCGTAATCTGCAGTTTGACCTTGTGACCTCGGATGACCTTGACCTGACCCAAGGTCATACACAGCTTAGAATGGTACTTAGAAGTGTCAGACACACGAATCATACCGATTTATCGACTGTTTATGCGTTTAATATCGCAATTTTGCGCGACAATTCCATCCATCGAGACCTTTTGACACGGTCAAACATTTTGTACTTGACCTGACCTGTAACGTCATCGGTGACCCCGAGGTCAACAATATTATGTTTCCCCCGATAAATTTCGCAGGGCTATCGAATGCCGTTTGAATTTTTACATTCGGTTCAGTAGTTCCGGAGATCCGAGGGGGGGCAAAAAATAGCCCCCCCCCCCAGTAAGTCGCGTTATGAAATATACCCCAGTAACTCGCGGGTTAAAGGGGTGGGGTCCCAGGACAGTGAAATCCCCTGTCCTGGCAGTGAACCTCCATTGAAAATGCACTAACACCCCGGCCCGCCCCTGGGGGAATCGACTGTCCGGATTTCCCGCGCCGTGCCGGGGGTGGGGCGTTTAGCCCCTAAAAAAAACTAAGGGTTTTCGAGGATAGCAAAAAACGGCTAAGCGCAGCGCAGTCGTTTTTGGCACAGCTATTAAGACATCAATTTCCCACATACTGAATTTTTTTTGACCACGGGTCATCTCGAGTCAGGTCACCAGGCCAGGTCACGTGACCCCACCTCCAAAAATGTGTGCGGTCGTACCACAGCCACAGTTTTTGGCCGATCAAGTTGGTACTTACAGGATTCAATAAGGGTAATAGTACCTACAATTCGTTTATCTCGGATTTTGTATATCGGTGACCCAAAGTGGGGTCAATTTCGTGACCTCCCTATTATAAGTCATGGGAAATATTCAAATGCTTCCTATTCTGAAGATGCGCATGATATCAGCCCAATTCCTTCTGTATCATGTTATTATAGGCCATCCTTGAAGTCACCCAGGTGCATTTTGGGTTCAGTGACCCCACGTGTTGAATCTATCGTCCGGATTTGTTTTCCGTCGGATTTTTTTGTTTTAACACTCGCCCTATGGGAGCTTTTTTCACCTTCGCCCTACGGGTGGGGCCTGACAGACCCCCCCCCTGTTAACTTCCTAACCAAGCAACTTAGAGCAATTCGGTGAGTACCAGAATGTTGCCTGTCATGAGAGGAATCTAACAGTATGCGATTTTTAGGTTTCAGGTCAACGGATGACCTTCCAGGTCAAGTGAATGACCTCGGATTTACCACGTCCAGAACAGCGATTTTGCTCTTCAGAAAACCTCAAAATTAGAAATTGATAGATGTAAATAAAAAGGCATGTTCCTAGACCAGTTTTGGCTCAGAGATACAGAAAAGGTAATTATGTGTTCGTATCTTGTCAACAAAAGTCAAAAAAGTTATTTTATAAAAATTACGCCATCAGTTTCTTACACTTAAGGAGCCATCACTCAGTCAAAAATAAAGATATTGCTTTGAAATTTGGTACGAGTATTGTTCATGCTCAGTTATCTCACATGTATTTCGTTTTTTCTAATATCTTTGAAAATTTTGATTTTGTGGGGATTTAAAACAAACACCGTTTTTCACTCTTAGGGGTAAAAAAAACAAAATTTTGGAAGTCTGAGGTTGCTATTTTAAAGACAATACCATTTTGTATCTTTGGTGAATTGCGTTTGTAATTTGCTTTACAACTCTATTTTCTACGATTTTTCAAATCTTTCTATTTTGTACCAACATGACGTCATCAAAACGTCATTATTTCCCACATTTCTCAACCAATTTCAACGAAATTTTTATAGCCTACGTATAATTGCTTTAAACTCAGCTACCAAAAATTTCAGCAAGATGCAACGCATGTGTAAAAAGTTATTCAAGAAAAACCTCAGGGGGCCTGTCAGCCCCCCCCCCCCCGTAGGGCGAGGGTTAATGTAATTTATTATTATTGGCAATCAAGAGCTGAAACGCAACTGCTAATAAAAAAGTAAAAGTACATACAATACTGACGTGATGAATATGGTTATTAAGTGAATAATACATCTGAAGTGGTTTTGACGATCAGTATTTCTAAGGACATGATCGCTTAGTAAATTTTCACAGAAATGACATAGTAATTATTTTTGCTGACATTTTGACCCCCGAGTACTTCATGAGAAGGAGCATTATGTCCCCGACCTTATCCATAAGGACATACCACTTTACCACACCTGTATGCAAGTCTGAGAGGGCACATGACAGGCCTGAGATGGACCTCTGCCAGTCTGAGAGGGCACCGTGCCGGGCTGAGAGAAGCCTTGTCAGGCCTGATGGAGACCCTTGTAATCGTTTTTATTCGTTTTTCAGTTTTTCAGATTCGTTTTACTCTTTAGTTTGTATGGGAGCAAAGCATATTGTTTGCCTCTCGAACTTCTTGAGAGGGACAGCTGCTCCCCTTGCCCCCTCGGCTCTTCCATCCCCCCCCCCCCCCGGGTTCGACCCACGACATTTAACCGCTTGAGCCTAAGAGACAGTGTGTCTCAGACCCATAGCTACATTATTTTCCCAGCTATTGACCCAGTTTCCCGAGCCCGGCAGGGCCTCAAGATTTCCACGCCTTGCTATGAGAGTCTAACGAACACCCCCTCGACAAATGGCGCAGCGCCGCAGTTAAGGTCCCCAGAAATCATCAAAGGTAAAATTTGGCATCTTGTGGAATCTGCCCCAGCGCCTTTTATCGCTTCGGGAACTAAGATTGCAGGAAACAAACAGAAAAACAATCGATAACGCTTGAAAAAGTGTCCCCCATTTAACCCTATTTGTAACAGGGGGAGGCGTATTCCGCCCCCGCCCCCTTATGTTTTTCGCAGATATCTCCCGAACGGCTGAGAGCAGGCCCATTAAATTTTGGTATATTTCATAGAATTGAATACCGCATTTGAATTCAAAATGTTGAGTTCTTAACCTGAATAGAGGTGGTTGCAGGGCACAGTTTTGGGTGGGTTCGGAGACGACATTTGGCGATAATACGGAAATGCGATCTTCACGGTGTCTTCCTAACTGCCTCAAGTATGAAGGAGTTACATCGGTTTACGGTAATTGCAACAAGTGAAAATTAGTTGATGTTAATGAAATATCATAAAAATTGCATGGCAGAGGCGGTTTCAGGGGCTTGAAAGGGGGGGATTTCCAGGAAGTATTAAATGCTTGGCGGGAAGCCAATAGAGCGATGTAGGGACATTTATAGCTATCAAGACTTAAAAGATAGCTTCTGCTTCCATTATTTGCATAATGTATTACATATAGAGTTTCAGGGGCGTGTTCAGGCACATGAAAAGGGGGGGGTGACTGGCATGGTGATGACGATATGCCAGCGATAATGGCGCAATAGACGTTTAGCTTATAATGATATATGCACATATGAGGCCAGAAAAGGGAGTAAAGTCTTTTTTGGCAGAGGCGCGCTCAGGAATGGAAGAAAGGGGGTCATATTATTGCAAGGAAACTAAGAGGCATGGGCGTACAATGACATAACATACTGCAGTTTTCGGATGAAACACGCACCACAGGCTACTCTACGAACGATTATAAGATAATAGGCGAGTCCAGGTAGGGTAAAAAGGGGGGTTAGCAATGTGAATTGAAGTTGCAAGTGAAATAAGCACTGTTGACTAGTTAGTATCATAATAACGGATAATATACTTATCAAAAGGTCTTGCGCCGCCCCAGTTTGGATCCTGGATACGCCTATGATGAAGTACAGCATGCAAAAAGGAACTATCTACGATCAGTAGCATATTTATAGTGCTGGGTAGCAACTTGTCTGCGGTTAATTTTTTTCCCAATTTGACCTCCTTTTTCACTAACCTGGTACCGCCTATGGCAAAAAATATGATTTATAACTGTTTTGTCTAATGTCACAATCACATACCATTTCATTTATAAAAAAAGGTTTTATTACGCATTTACTTCACCCCCATATTGAGTAACCTGCACACGCCTATGAATTTCGAATTTTCAAACGTCACCGTCATATATCAATTTTCGATTCAATATATATCGATTCCTATTAGTTGTGTTAAAATCGGTCGATAAGCATGAAATCTATGTTGGATCAAAAATACCACTAAAACGTGTAGTTTTTGCCCCCTGTTGCCCCCCTATCCAAAATTTAGATTTGTATTATTTAGAAATGTAGATCGTTTTAAGAGAAACCAAACACCGTTTCATTTTTGAAAATCGGACGGGCAGATCTCGAGATCTCTGGGGGAGGGCGGAATCCCCCCCCCCCCCTGTTACAAATAGGGGTAGCCAGGAGCCTGTTACAAATAGGATTAAGAACACCCCAATAGTTTAGCTTTAGGAAGTCACCAAAAGGTTATGCTGGCTACTTGCTAAATAACAGTTATTCGTTAATAATTATTTACATAATAAAGATGACAATGACTTTAACATCATCGTGTTTGTCTCATCAAACCGCTTTCAGTCACACCAAGCATGACCGGGTTTGGTCAAGCAAAACTTTGATTTCAGGTCAAGGTCATGTGATGACCCAGGAGGGTCATGTTACACTGAGAGAAATTCTTACTCCCTTTTAGGGAAGTTATCGAGAGTTGTCAAAAACGTCTCTCGATTACTCCCATGAGCTACTCTCCATTACTCTCTACCAAAACTATCACACTAACTCCCCATTACTCCCCTTAAAACTCTCACCAGAACTCCCCATTACTCCCCCAACTCACCATTACTCTCCCCAAAACTCTCCCTCAAACTCCCCATTACTCTCCACAAAACTCTCCCTCAAACTCCCCATTACTCTCCACAAAACTCTCCCTCAAACTCCCCATTACTCTCCCCGAACTCCTTTCACTCTCCTGTACTCTCCCCCAAAACTCTCCCTTTATTCTAAAAAAAATCTGGTTGAACATCGTGTTTATTATAACGACGGGCCCGGTTATCTTCGCGAGAACGGATCAAACGACTAAGTCAGATACCGCAACAGACGACAGACTCCTCGCATCGGGAAACCGCAGCACACAACTCGGTCACCCCATCAGAAGAGACTGCGCGAGACACCGCATGCGGGTCTCGTTCGCTGCAGCAAACGAATACTCGGACAACACAGCGGAACACTCGAACACCCCAGCAGGCGAGGCTCTGCGGGACACCGCAGCAAACAACTCGGACACCACAGCAAACGATCGGCCTGGACATTTTTCGCGGCACCGGACAGACGGACCCGGCCATAGTCGCGTCACGATATCAACCATAGGAGCCTCTACCAATTGCGCAGAGATTAACCACATCCAGACATGTCAAGCATACCAAATTGCACACAAATACCATTAACAATCATATAAAAGCCTTTCGTTCATTTACATTTTCCTTACCCCCTTCTTTCAATCACTCAAAATGCGAAACACTCACAGTTGCCTTCCCACACTCGCCAGGCGCGCACAACTACACAACACAAACAAAAATGGCGGATGCCGGATACACTGAGGGAAAAGTTTACTCTGCGTGGGGTTTTCCATCGCTCTTTTCCAAAACTCTTTTCATGGCACTTAATAAACTATAACATCCGGAGTAAGCAATTCAGAGGATACTTATCTAAGTATGATTTTGCAATGTTGGCGATTGAAAACATCAACTGTAGTTTTTCAGCTCTGAAATTAAAGAAGTTCCGAGTTGCTACTCTCATAAGTAAAATCGGGCGTTATGGAAGTACACAAAGTGTTTTGTTTTAAAGAAAAGAGTACCTTCATACGATTGGTACTTCTACTACTACTTCTGGTAGTAAAAGTGGGGTAGTCTAACTCCGAATTTTATACTAGAACTCTTTTTCAGAAGTAGAACTCCTTTTCAGAGAAAACGTCCGCCATTGCGATGAACATCTCAGACGCCATTTTTGGCAAGGACAAGGGTACGGGGCTCGAGGAGGTGCTGGTCCGTGCGTAAGGCGCCACATATAAGGCGCCAACAAATCCGGTGAGTAATCAGGACCGGCGCCACATATTTTCCGTTGGGGGCAGCTTTCCAGAAAAAGGGCCCTTGGCCAAAAGGGCCCACCCAGCCTGCAATATAATGTAATATATATATATATGTAATATCATTTCCGTCTTTCTCGTCCCCGCACGGATTGCCATTTATTTATGATAACTTGAACACTTTAAATAGAGCATCACAGCCTCTATTTTCAAGTGGCATTTTGGCGTCACACAGTTCAAGTTTTTACTCAATGTGACTAAGCTATCAACTATAACTTTTTTCATTTCTTGCGACATGTACGAAGTATGTTTACTATAGTTCACTAGTTACCAGAAGGAATTTACTAGTCATCACATTTTCTGTCGGTGCTATCATCTCAGACAGGCTCGTAGCCAGGATTTCGTCCAGGGGGTGCCTCGAAAGAACCCTTCCCGAACGTTGAAAGGGCCACTTTCCAAGCGTTGAAAGGGCCAAACAAAACGGATGAAAAGGCACGTTACTAGGATGGAAAATGCAGTATGACAGGAATGGTATGGGCCATATAAACTTTTAGGAGCTGAAGTTAGCAAACTGCCATATAAACTTTGGAACCCGCGACACCAATTTTGAATCAGCTATACCAACTTGGAATATTTTTAAGCTCAAGACCTGGAACTCTTAAAAAATTGCGACGCGGAGCGGAGCGCAAAATTTGAGTCTAATGCCCTGGATATGATTTCTCATCAATGCGTCACATTGCGTATGGTGCGGACCTCTAAAAATGCTATATTGTGCGTTTAAAAGTGCGGTAAAAAAGTGCTAAAGTGAACTATTTTGCCCAATTATATAGGAAAGTAGCAACATAACACATAAATGCGCCGAGAAACGGACCGTTTTTTTCTAACCCGTATATAATTGACTTTGTAATTCAATTGTGCCGCGGAGCGGCGCGAAAATTTTGAGTTTTATTCCCTGGACAACTGCATTCTTACTGTTGAAAGACTCAGGGTCTCTTCAGATCGTCTAGGGCCCCTCCGACCTTTTCAACGCCCTTCCGACCTGTTCGTGTTCAGGGACTCATCTGGGATCCGCGAAGCGAAAAGACATGATGTGGAGTGGGTGGTATATATTAAATACAAAGAGGGCTTACACTACAAGAAACATTCAAATCGGAGCTTTCGGGTCCTGACGAAGGGTGTTACAATATACCCGAAAGCTCCGCTTTTAATTTTTGTTTTATTGTGGAGTAAGTCCTCTTTGTATTTAATCTTCATCTGGGATCTCTATGTGCTTTTGGTCCTTCCGGTCTGACCAGGGACTCCTCTGACCTTCCAAGAAGCCCCTCTTGTGTGTCAAGGGGCCATTCGGCCCATGTCCAGAGGTCCTTCCGACCTGACCAGGGACTGCACTGGCTGCTTTGTCACCCTGCCGACATGCTCAGGGGCCCCTCCGACCTGCCCAGGGGCCCCTCCAGTCTGGCTAGGAACTCATCGGGCATGTTCAAGGGCCCTTCCGACCGGCCCAGGGACCCTTTCGGTCTGGCCAGGGGCCCCTCTGACTTGCCCAGGAGCCACTCCGATCTACCCAGCGACTCTTCTGGTCTAATTGCGGTGGCTGCTTTGTCGCCCTGCCAACATGTTCAAGGGGCCCTCCGACCTGCCTTGGGGCCCCTCCGTGCTGGCTAGGGGCCCATCCGGCATGTTCAGGGGCCCTTCTGACCCACCTAGGGGCCCTTTCGGTCTGGTCAGGGGCCCCTCTGACCTGCACAGGGGCCTTTGTAACTTCCCAGGGGCCCTCTGGTCTGTTCAGGGACCCCCAACCTGCTCAGAGACCCTTATCACCTGGCAAGGGACTACGCTGACCGCTTTGCCGCCCTGCCGACATACTCAGGGGTCTCGACCTGCCCAGGGGCCCCTCTGTGCAGGCTAGGGCCCATTCGACGTGTTCAGGGGGCCATCTGACCAGCTCAGGGGCCCTTTCGGTCTGGTCAGGGGCCCCTCTGACATGCACAGGGCCCTTTTGAACGTCCAAGAGGCCCTCTGGTCTTTCAGAGAGGGCCCTGGCGGCCCTAAAGGGCCTCTAAAGCGCTCTAAACTCTCTAAAGACCACGCTTCGCGTGGTAAAGAGCCCATGATACCGCGCTTTGCGCGGTCTCGTCGGTCCTTTTCAACGCGCTGCGCGCACCGAAAAGGGCCCTCGCGCGCCGAAAAGCGCCTCGCGCGCCGAAAAAAAAAGAATGAAAAAAACGCCCCCTCCCCTGGCCTACAAGAGGAGGGGCGGCTGCACCCGCCGCCCCCTTGGCTACGTGCCTGCCAGGGGCCCCTCCAGTCTGGCTAGAAACTCATCCGGCATGTTCAAGGGCCCTTCCGACCGGCCCAGAGACCCTTTCGGTCTAGCCGGGGGCCCCTCTGACTTGCCCAGGAGCCCCTCCGATCTGCCCAGCGACTCTTCTGGTCGGACTGCGCTGGCTGCTTTGTCGCCTTGCGACATGCTCCGAGGGCCCTCCGACATGCCCTGGGCCCCCTCCGAGCTGACTAGGGGTCCATTTTGCATGTTCAGGGGCCCTTCTGACCCACATAGAGGCCCTTTATGTCTGGTTAGTGGCCCCTCTGACCTGCACAGGGACCCTTTTAACTTCCCAGGGGCCCTCTGGTCTGTCCAGGAGCACTCCAACCTGCTCAGGGGCCCTTATGACCTAGCAATGGACTGCGCTGGCTGCTTTGTCGCCCTGCCGACATGCTCAGGGGCCTCTCGACCTGCCCATGGGCCCTATGTGATATATAGGGGGCCCATTTGACGTGTTCAGGGGGCCCTCTGACCCGCTCAGGGGCCCTTTCGGTCTGGACAGGGGCCCCTTTGACATGCACAGGGCTCTTTTGAACGTCCGAGGGGCCCTCTGGTCTTTCAAAGAGGGCCCTGGTGGCCCTAAAGGGCCTCTGAGGTGCTCTAAACTCTCTAAAGACCACGCTTCGCGTCGTAAAGAGCCCATGATATCGCGCTTCGCGCGGTCTCGTCGGCCCTTTTCGGCGTGCGCAGCGCGCCGAAAAGGGGCCCCCAGGGGGGAGGCCGCACCCGCCGCCCGCTTGGCTATGTGCCTGATCTCAGATGACATCAAAACGTTCCGAAGGTGGAACGACGAGCACCGTCCAGGGACGCATATTCGCGCGCCATATCCCGATCAGGAACCTCGCGCGTCTCCTGATGGACATGGCACTTGGCAGACTGCCACAGTGTTTAGCTTGCGCTGCTTCATCGCACCCGAGACAGTCTGAGAGAACATTCAACTCGTCCGCCCGCCAGGCTGGCCGAAAAGGGCCCAGCTGGCGGTTGCAGGGACAGCTGCCCCTCCTGCCCCCCCCCCCCCCCCTGTGGCGTCGGCCCTGGGTGAGTTGCCTTTATTATAAGTGTAGGAATGCCTCATCATTGTCTGTGTAGCGTAATTAATGGTGTTTTACGTTATCAGCTTGATATTAATTTAAATTATATAGATATCAAGTCATGGAAGACAATGGTGATTGGTAGCAATGGTGACCTGAACCCATCTTTGTGCCATAACTGTTGTCAGGCAGGTAGCCAGGATTTTCCTCGGGGGGGGGGGGGTGTACGTCGGTGGTAGAAACAAATTTCCCTCCACAGACATATGTTGTTGACCGGGGGGGGGGGGGGGTAAGTTCGGGTCGTCAGAGAATCTCATTATATCGAGTGTACAATGTTTATGCGGTTTACGTAAACTGCCCACAGGGCACGATTCTGTACCATGGCGTCACTGACAGTTGACGCCCATTGAACAGCGATATTTACGTAATACTAATACTAAAGGCCAGGACTAAATTTAAATAATAATGAGTTTAACATCTGAAATACTCTTTGATTAAAAAATAATATGACTGTGTGTGTGTGTCGACTCTTCACACACGCAGCAATGGGGTTGGGGACAACTATTAGGTTTGTGTGCATAAAGGATGCAGCGTATTTTTCTTGATTTTTCGGTAAACTTCTCAATCACAACTTAAATCACCTTCCGTCCTAAATCGACCAGTTAACGTTTCGTATTTATTAATTAATATTCTTGATTTTGTTTGTGACGTCACAACCTAGTGAATTGTGGCGGGACTTGCGGTGTTTGGACCCCCCCCCCCTCAGATTTTTCAAGGATAGCGAAAAACAGCGGCGCGCAGCGCCGCTGTTTTTGGTACAGATGTTTGGGAATCAATTGCCCACATTATGTAAAAAATCCTCGGGTCATCTCAGGTCAGGTCACCAGACCAGGTCACGTGACACCCACTTCCAAAAAAAAAACTTGTGGTCGTACCACAGTCACAGTTTTTGGATGATCGGTTTTACACTTACAGAATTTCATAAGCTAATATATATCCACAATTCCTGTATCTTGGATTTTATATTTCAGCGACCTAAGGTCGGGTCAATTCCATGACTCCCCCATTATAAGTCAATGGGGAAATATTCAAATGCTTCCTTTTTCAAGGATACGCAAGATAGCAGTCTAATTCCTTCGGGATCATGCTATTATAAGCCATTCTCGATTATCTAGGTGCTATTTTTGTTCAGTGACCCCTACGGGGTCTGCCGAGGTCATCCGAGGTCACCAACAGTTTTTTGTCAATAACTTTCGACAGAATGATGATAAATGAAACCGATAAGTGAAACCGACACCAGTGAGTTTGTATCGTTGAGGCACGTCTTCCCATATGCAGCATGACCCACTTGGGTCACCACTTGACCTTGACCTGAAGTCAAATTTTTAAGTTGACCTAACCTAGTCGGCACTAATATTGTTCGAAGTGTCTTGAAGAGACAAACACGATGGCGTCAATATTCTTGCCTTATCTTTATTAGGTGAAAAGCTAGTTGTGAAAACTGCTTTGCCAAAAATAACCTTTTTGACATTTGATTAGGTCTGGAGCCTAAACTATTGACCTGAGCTAGAATCTGAGGACACCAAATGTAATTGCATTTTTAAAGAGCTTTCGATTGCTTTTTACGTTTGTTCCTATCTATCATAGTTCCCAAGATATTTGGAGGTGTTCGAAACGAAAACCTAAACTGGAAAATCTGACCTTCGATGGCCTCTGGTGACCTTAATATTGACTTGATATAAAATACACGAGTAACTTCGAATGTTCTTGTTGAGAGCGTTTGAACGCGCTCTTCTGCGTCTTTCTAGCCTTTTTAGTTTTCGAGTTAGAGGGGGGAAGTTTTGTCACCGCCGCGCAGAAAATGCCGCTGATTTTAGCTCAGTTGTGACGTCACAACTACAAGGACCTGAGCTTAATTGTTTTAGTTTTCATCATTTCTGAGTTCATTTCACATTTGTATTAATTTTTGCTTAAATTTACATCATTACAAATTATCCTTGTTTTTATGAGCCCAACATATTTAGCACGTTACAAAATATAGGACTCAACCCCATTGCCAAATGCGCCATGCTCGTCAAATAAACATGTTTACGATCCATGTTGACGGTCGCACCCGTCAACCACATAAACGGTTTACGTAAACCGCGTGACGGCAAGTGGCTGGTGTGACCATGCTGATTGGTCACTGGTCAGTGAACACTTAAACATGTTTATGGTTTACGTAAACTTCATAAACATGCCCCTTGAACAGGGCTCAGGATGTTCGTGACATGACATAGGATGGTCATGTTTTTATTTTGGGTTTTGACTTAAATATTCGTTATCTTCATTGTTGGTGGTATTCTTTTGATGGCAAGTGGCATGGCAATAGGGGTTTATTTGGGTGTGGCTTTCCACTCATACCTACTCACAAAATTAAAGACACTTCTGGGTGGGTATCATCTGGAGAATGTTAGATAATTTTCAGAGATCATTAAAGGTTTCCATGATCATATTCAGGAACTGGAAAATAGAAAATTAGCCATCACCAATTTGTATTGCAGCAGAAAATGTCCAGAGCATGGGCACTTGGATTTTATCCCATCGTCGTGACGTCATCCGGTCGCCACCAATAGCAGATTCAAGGGGGGTGGCAGGGTTTAAGCGACCCACAAACCGTCTTAAATAAGGGAAATTTGACACATTTTTTAATGTAAAAGGAAATACAAGCAACTTACTGAGGCAGGTTTGTTTTAAACTCGCTAATAAGGTAAAAAGAAGCGAAATCTTATGCGTTTTCCTTTGTTTGCCCCCCCCCCCCAAACCGGCTGCAGCCCTCGTTCTGGATTCACTGCAGTGGTTGCCACTCTGTTGTCTTGTCTGATCTTTTTAAATTGAGTTGTTGCACAACATGCTAGCTCAAGGGAATTCCTGCTGCTTTTATGAACCAGCTAAATGCAGGTCCCAACCCAACTCTTCTCTGAATTGAGATTAATGCGTGATGTACAATGCATGCCAATTGATAATTTGAAAGAATGAAATGTGTTTGGTATCTGGATAGTTATCCAGATACCAAACACTCGATAGAGGGGAAATTTTCCAATGAAAAAAAAATTAAGGCTATTTTTTCTTCAAATCTCAAACATGCAAAGGGAGAATTATCCCATATAATTTTCGAAGGGAATTTTCCCAAATAAGTAGGCCCAGTCTGCAGCACTTGGCAGGTTTCCACGAGATCTTATCGGGGCAGGGTCAGCACAAAAGTGGGGAAAATTTGGGGCAGCATTTGAAATTCCGGGGCATCGTTAGAAACTTGGGGGCAGCTGCTGAGAATTTGGCACAGGAGTGAGATCATTGGGGCAGCTCACATCAGTCCGGGTAGGTTAAGGGTTTGGAGACGAACCCAAGGAAACTATCAAAGAATAAACAACACATTGAATAGCCGCGTTTACATAGGCAATTTTACCGAGATAGAACTCGAATGATTCCCACTTCATAATTTAGAGCCACATTAGTTTTAAATATTTTGTATTACGAGGTTATGGTTTAACATAGTTAAAGCCTCAAAAACAAGGACGAAGTTTCCCGATGCAAACGCGTTTAATGTTAGCAAGCCAGCAGAAACGCTTATTATTGTATTCAGTTAAGCAAAATAACAGAATCTTGGGGTTCAATCTTGAACCAGTGACGTAATACCGGGCAGAATAATTCGTGTATGCGCACTGTTACCCGGCAGCCGGAACAAGCTAACAGACTTCGGAATAATATCTAAAATAAATATGAATATTCTAACGTTGCATGGACAGTAGAAACCTTTTTGGTGGGCCCTGCATGCAGCTCTTGTCCTTGCGTTTCAGAATGCTATCAGAACGCAAATCAAAGACAAGTTCAAGAACAACAGGAAGCCGTCCAACGCCTGCAGAAAGAGACCAGCGGAGGGGAAAGTCGCTCCAACACCCAAGAAGAGGAAAGTGGTGGGCCTGCCTCATTACGCTCCAGAACCTGTGCGAAAGGAGGAGGAGCTCCAGATCAGAGTTCGTCACGGGCCGGCCCTATGGGCCATGTGCCGGGCCTGGGCTGGGCCTGGGCTGGGCCTCAACTTTAAGGAAATCATCGGGCTCTGGACGGGCCTGGGCTGAGAATGTTGAAGCTCAGGTCAGAGCTGAAAAATATTTCAACCAGCAGTTCACTTCCACAGCAACACACTGTTGCTGTGACTGTGTCTTTTCGTTTGTTTTTGGTTAGCATAGTTGGTTCATTGTTTCACATTTATAGTATACAAATAAATATGCTAGGATAGTGATTGCAAATCTTGTGAAAATATGTATATGCTTAATCTGAACGGGCCGGACAGGGCCTGGGCCTCAACATTATAAATTTGACCAGGCCTAGTCCGGGCCTGGGCTTGGTGTTCATGGGACTGGGCTGGGCTGGGCTGGGGGTTGGTGGACCCGTGACGAACACTGCTCCAGATCCTAGCGTTGGCCAACGAGATGAAACAAGATGGCTTCCTGGGAGTCGCCGAAAACATGGATGCCACGTTCGCCTTCAGGCGTACATTCGTCCTATCGAAACGAAGCACAAAAGAGATCGTGGAAATGTTGCCACGGCTGGTGGAGAATGCTCAGAGCGCTGTTCGGCACACGCTACTAGCGCTTTTCGCTAGCTGACGTCACAATTAAGTCACGGAAACAGACGCAGCAGGAAACAGACAGAACTCACAGAAGCACTTCCAGACTGCTTCAGGGGCACATCACATCTGTTTTTTTTCATTTCAGTTTGATTTGTCTCATGCGCCACTATTGAAACACATCCGCTAGCACTTCCGCCGCTTCTGCGATTTTCCACTAGCAGAAATAGCCTCTCCGCAGGGTCCACGGTTCTTATCATGACGTATTCCCATTCTGGCTTTTCATTGGCTGACGCCTGGTTGCCATGGAGAGCGAAAGCGCTACTAGCGCTACTAGCGGCCGCTAGCGTGTGTCCGAACAGCGCTCGGGTTAGTATAAGTTTCACGCGTAAAAAGAAACGTAACCAAGTTTGTTTTGAATTACTGCGCCAACGTACCTGCTTCTAACTTAGGGTAGCAATCGAAGAAGCGAAAATCTCGTGATGCCATGTATGCGCGTCATACAACTGTTTACTCCGCCTTTTCGCTTAGCTTCAATTTAAACAAGATCGCCACATCTTTCTGATTGCACGTGTTTGTTGCACTAATTCCATCCTATTAGATGTTCGATATCCAAAAGTACTGCATACTGCAAAATACTGCAAAAAGTATATATTATGTCATTTTATACAGTTCTGGGCGGAGCTTGCCAGATTGGCGGGCAAAGGGGGCGATGGCGGCCAAGCCTTCAAGGACGACGTCCTGGCGACGGTGGGAAACCATGTCGGAGAAATCCAGAGCAAGCTGCATGCCTCGTCTAAAGGTAAGTGACTTATGAAGCTTAATCGGCCCGGGAGTGTATTTGTAGTTGTGGTTGGCTGCTGTCTATTATTATTTAGCTGTAATTGGCCGCTGCCGCTGTCTGTTATTCGGCCGCATATACTATTCCAATAAGTTTTGGACTTAAGTCAAACATACATAAAACATTCGCCCTGGTGGCGAGTCATTTCCACTACCCAAGTTTTTCGGCAATAGCGTAAAACGTCGATAAATTTGATATAGCTATAAGGGCAACAATTGCCCAAACTTAGTCAAAATTTTGACCCCAGGCATAAGTGGAGAATTAGGGGTTTTGGGTGTGCTCGAGCAACCCCTGAGACCAAAAGTGCACCCCTCACTGTCAAAGCACCCCCTCAGATTCAAAAGCACGCTCTAACTAGAAGATCACTCCAAAAACTTGAAAGCTCATTTTGAGCGCTGCTGGACAACTTTGCACATGTGTTTTCACCTCTACACATACATCACCCGTCACAGCCCTGGCTTTCTGAGCTTTCAGGCATATTCCTAGGTACCTACACTGAGATAAATTGGGGTGACGTTTAATGCACCCTGAAAACGCTGCTTTTTATGTGGATATTTGCATACGCTTGCATTATAAACTATGATAATGTTATAAAATATATATTCTTGGAATTTGCAGTGCTTGAAGGGTGTATTATACGTAGCCTGGGTAAATGGGTAAATAAAAACAAATAAATTCCTGCAATGTACCTATTTGGCACAGAATATGCGCATTAGGTATCAAGCTACGTTCAAGTCATGTTTAGAAAGCGCTCGCTCGTCCTTCCGTGGTGTATGGGAAACATCTTAATATGAGCGGCCCGGCCCGGCCCGGCCCGACCCGACCCGACCCGTGGCGACGCTTTTGAGAAGCTCATATCTCTGCAACCGCTCGTCCGATTGACAAGCAGACTTTTTTGCTGAGCAGCCCCATCCAATCTACCCTGTTTGAGACCAGTTCTGACTCATGTGGGTGCCTACCACTGCGCGTGGCGCGTGCCGCGTGAGGGATGTTGAAAAGTGTTTTCTCGCAAAACTTCGCAACGGCTTGGCAGATTATGAGCAAATTTGGTGTGTGGTTAGGGACCCCTCAGCCGCCACTTTCCCACACGTCAGGGGTGGGGTACTGCACGTGCGCACGTACACAACCTTATTATATATATCAGGAACGGCTGTGCCGATTGTGTTCAAATTTGGTGTGTGGTTAGGGCCTCTCAGCCGTCAGTTTCTCACAAGTCAGGGGTGGGGTGCCTCTGCACGTGCGCACGTACACACCCCTATTCTATATCTCAGGAACGGCTGATCGGAAAAGCGTTACGGTCGGGCCGGGTCGGCCGCTTATATGTGAGAAAAATCCCGTATTCGGTGAGGACTCGCGAGCGCTTCGCGCTCGCTCATAATAAGAGACTAGAGATACAATTTGACTGAACTTTCGCCATGGGTTCCTAACATCATACGGGTTGATATATTATCTGAATTCCTATTTAGAAACTATGCAATTCATTATCAGACATCTGTTGTTTAAATTTGATGGAGTGAAGAATAAAACAAACTCATGTTTACAGTAATGCTTCATTGAGTTTGTCAAATAGTTGCTTAAAAGTGGGTCGGTTGTTGTCAATGTTAGGACCATGGGTGGATCCGGGGGGAGGGGGAGGCAAAGGGGCCATGCCCCCAAACCACCTGAAATCGGCACCAAATTGACACATTTCCTGATATAGAAGAAAATCTAAGAAACTTTTACTAAGAGGGAAAATGTGTTTAAAATCAGCTTTCAATGCATAAGCAAGCGAAATCCGATGAGTTTTCAAATTTGTGTGAGACTTTTGGGGATTTGCCCCCCCCCCCCCCCTTCAAACACCCGTTCTGGATCTGAATTCGGTTAGGACCCCCTTTTTGACAGTGTTGAATTTAGTATCTTTCCCATACCCCCCTCGCTCCAACTTAGGCTGGACCGCCGGCGGTGGAAAAGCACCCCTGGCATTTTGACAATTCTCCATCTATGACCCCAGGTCATCTCAAGTCAGATCACAAGGTCACATTATGTAACCTTACTTCCAAAAAATGTGTGTGGTCACAGATATTTGAAACTTTCAGGATTGAATTATATCAGTACCACATACAATTCGTATATTTCGGATTTCTTATCTCAGTGACTTGGGACCAGGTCATTTTCCTGACCTCTCTCATCATAATTAAATGGGGGGATATCGCAATGCCTCGTATTCCAAGGATACGCATCAGATTAGTCAAATTATTTCAGGATCATGTTACCATAGGCCAGTCTTAATGAGCCAGGTGAATTTTTGTGTTCGGTATCCCCCTTCCAGGTCATCCGAAGTCGTCCGAGGTCACCAACACTTATTTTGCCAATAACTGTTGATAGAATAGAAATAGAGACGTGCGATTGCCACTAATGTGGTTTGTCTCGTCAAGGCGACCCAAGTTATGTCGCATCATATGCAATAGGCTGGTCCGGTTTTTAGTATTTTTTCGCTGACATATGCCGGGTGTGATTTATCAGATTCATTTTTATTTGGCTCTGATCACCACGATCTTATCAGAATTGCAAATTTCGAAAGTCTTAACCAGCGCACTGCAGGGGCTTTGCGCCGAACACGAACTGCAGGGGGGGTTGATTTCCGCCCCCCCCCCTGAGATCTCGAAAACTACGCTACGTAGCGAGAAGCGGAAAAGGCATTTGATAGCTTGGTACATGTTCTATCGAAAGTATTTCAGTGTTCTTTTAGGTCAGGTCAAAATTGAGGTCACCTGAGGTCATCGAAGGTCAAATTGTCCAGTTTTTTCCTGTTTTAGGACATCGCTCCAGAAATTCCCATATATCTCAGAAACGATGCTAGTTAGAAACAAACTGAAAAAAGAAAACGCCAGCCAGTGACATTTAAAATCGCTAAGGTGCCCTCAGATTTGATCTCAGTCAATATTTGAGGCTCCAGAGGTCAAAAAGGAAAAAATGACGGTTCTTGCTAAATCGTTTTTGCTATTCACTTTTTATTTAATGAATATAACGGAAAACTGTTTACGCCATTGTGTTTATCTTGTCAAGGCGCTTCGAATGGTATACATGGTGACTTTGTTAAGTCAACTTAACAATTTGACCTCAGGTCAAGGTCAAGTGGTGACCCAAGTAGGGCAGAGTAGGGCATATGGGAAGACGTATCTCGTGTGACCCAAGTAGGGCATATGGGAAGACGTATCTCGACGAGACAAACACATTGATGTCTGTGTTACTTCTCTATCTTCATTATGTCGGGAGTTATTGACAAAAAAGTGATGGTGACCTCGCATGACCTCAAATGACCCAATAGGGGTCACTGAACAAAAATTACACTTGGATCATCAAGAATATCCTATAATAACATGATCCAGAAGTAATTGGACTAATATCATACATATCCTTGAAATAAGAAGCATTCGTATATTTCCCTATTGACTTATTATGGGGAGGTTACGAAATTGACCTGACCTTAAGTCACCGATATCAAAATTCCGAGATAAATGAATTGTAAGTACTTATGTCCTCATGGCATCCTGTAAGTTGCAAACTGATCGGTGAAAAACTCTGGCTTTGGCACAACTGCAAACATTTTTGGAGGTGGGGTCACTTGACCTGGTCTGGTGACCTGACCTGAGATGACCCGAGGTTATTTTTTTCCTTCAAAGTGTGCGCAATTGATGTCCTAACAGGTGTGTCATAACCCGGCGGCGCTGCGCGCCGCCGTTTTTTCGCTATCCTTGAAAAATCTGAGGGGGGGCGGAAATCACCCCCCCTGCAGTGCGCGGGTTAATACCTCGACGGCAGATCAAATATTGTGAATTTTGCCCAAATTTCCACTGTCGGGCCCACCACAGTTAAATGACGTTTTCCACTGTCGGACCCACCACAGTTAAATGACGTAATAATGGCGCAAAAATGCATACTGGTATGACAGGGTGCTTGTGCTGTTTGAATTCAATTAGCACCAGGGGCGTAACCACGAGCTCGAAGTTACCGGGTACACTGGCTGACCACAAACACTTAGTCCTGTCCTAAAAATAGCCCCCCTCCCCCTTAACAAAACTACACGAATATAAGCCACTTCAATTTCTAGTGCTGCATTTTTTTACGTTTTCTATTTAACTTTTATATGTTTTAACTCTGTTTTATACAGCTGCATCATTGGGAACTGATGGGCTGTCGCGTCTCCCTAATGCCGATGGCACAGCCCACATCAAGGCCTTATGTTGTAGTTCCGCCCATACCGGGACGCCTTGGCTCCAGCGGCAGCAGGGGCGCATACAGGGGCGCCACGTCAAACAAATGGTACTGAAAAATTGGCGTGGGGGCGAAATCACACGGTATTTGCTTGTACGGGCGCTTATTATCCGGTTTAGAGGGGCGCTCCGCTCGAACTCGAACTGTGGCTCCGCTCGAACTGTGGAGGCATTTGCCTCTAAGGACGCCTAATGTCTGACTTCCAAGTCCCTAGGGCACGATTTACTTCTAGGAATGATCATGGCCCAATGCCCAAGGGCGTCTGTACTGTTCGGGGGCGCACATTGCATATTACAACAAAAAAACATATGGGGGGGGGCGCCTTCAGCGCCGGCCAAAAATGGTACGGACATTCCGTACAGCACGTAGAGGCGGCTACGCCCATGGACGCCTATTGCCCGGTGAGGTCGCCTTCGGCGCCGAAGGGAGGGATAAATGTAATAACAGGGGGCGCGTGGAATGACTCAATGGCCTGGAGGGACGCCTTCGGCCAGGAGGGGCGCCTTCGGCGCCTTTAACATAGGGGGGGGGGGGTGAGGGCATGGCCCCCATGCCCCCTGCATACGCCACTGTTTGCTAAATTATATGGTAGGCTATCAATAACTTCTTGATCTGTTTGCGTAGCGGGAACGTAAAAAAACTACTGTCGCCTCAAATATCCACCATAACTGCTTATTTTTAAAGATATTTTTCACATGCTGCACCTCTAATTATACAGATCAGCAGAATTGCTTTGTCATTCTATAAAAAAAAATCACGTGTATTGAGTACTCCTGGCACAATAACAAAAGTAGCAAAATAGTCGAGCTGCAAGCCTTTGTCGGCCCACATCTATGAACATGGCTATGTCTGAACATCTGGCTGGCAAACATTAGTGAGGGCAACCATTTACCCAAATGTGTTCATTTTTCAATCTAGCACATTCTTGATGTGATGTGAAATGTGAAAGAAGGTACTTGATGTGAAAGAAGGTACTGCAAGTTTAGTGACGATAACGGTGTTTGTTTAGGAGTTATTGCAAAATAACGGGAGGGGGGGGGGGGGGGATAGCCCCCCCCCTCCAGTAAGTCGCGGGTTAATCATAAAACTCCTTAATCTGGACTAAATTGACTCCTTCTAAAGTACTGAATATTGGATGACGCCTTTTTAAGGAGTTTTGGAAACTTCGAGGACGGGAGCAGGTATACTTTGAGTTGGTTACCGAACTCCTTTAGTACGTGGAAAGGAGTAGAGCTGCCCCCACAAGTTATAGAACTCCAAAGAAAGGAGTAATTGAAAAGGAGTTTCATTACTCTTTGAATTTGTATAACTCCTTCACCTTATTGACTCTTCCAAAAAGAGTTAACGCACAACTTCAGGAAGGAGTTCCGTTACTCTATTAGGACAACATTACTCTGAAATAGAAAATAAAGGAGTTATCTGGAAAACTCCCCAACACGTAGTACATTAACTCTAGTACAAGTACTTGCATTTTGGATGTGGGAACTCCACTTCCCGAAGTAAACTTTTCTCTCAGTGTACGTCTATTTCAGTTTCAGACGAAATGTTCTGGAACTTCTCTATTCCCAAAAACTCTCTAAAATTATCCCCGCTTAATTCCGTATTATACAACCTACGAGAAATGGCGAGCATAATTGGGAGCATTTGCGTGAGTATAATGTAATGCTCCAAGGCATCATTCCCTAAAACTCTTGTTTATCCCCCTCTAAACTCTAGGGTTGTTTACTCTGGCCGGAAAACTCTTAGGAAAACGCCACATTATTCTAGGCTCTACGTCGTTTAGGGGAATGTCGAAGCACTTCAAGTGGAGAGTTTGAAGAATACCTGCGAGCCTAGAATCAATTTTTATCTCAGTTTACAGCGAAACGCGTCTCGACGAGACAAACGCAGTGCAATTTACGCCACTTAAAACTTTTCCAAATGTGGGTTTACCTGCCTCTTGATCTGAAGCCGTGACCTAAAATGACCTTTGGTCAACAATTTCAGAGATGTTGCGCTAAAGATCAGTAATTAGGTGAATTGTGGGGCTCCCTCACCACCATTTTCTCGTCATTTCCGGGAGGAAAAAAACTTGTTGTTGAGGTCTTAAAACGTTCCGCCAGCAGGGTGCGGGCTATGTCAGTTCGA